>JBCAUJ010000039.1:2610405-2643959 GCA_038406275.1 Cataglyphis albicans
TATATATATATTATAATTACTCGTTTATTAAAAAGACTCGCAAGCAAGTAATATTCAGTGATCAATTCAATTATCCAAGTCAAAGGATAATGTCAAAGGAAAATAATCAATATAATCAGATTAATTTTGATAGTACATGCGCGTTATTACACACGCTGAGGGCTACGTTCAATCATTACCCTGCTTTGTTAATCAGACCGAAAGATTACATCGAATGCGAACATGGAGGCGAGAATCAGAGGGTCGTCGCGTTTAGCGCTAAATGTGGCGAGAGAATACGCTAAACGGATGGCTCATCGATGTGTGAGGTGAGGTTCGGCGGCGATAAATCAGTTAGCTTTATATGCAAATCGCGAATGAGCAATTCCCGTGAATCCGTGATTCCCCGAGACGTCTTTTCCCGCTGCGGGAGAAGATTGCCGCGACAAATCAGGCGTGAATAATAGGGCCAGAAGAAAGCTATTTTATCGAGCGAATTGCCGAGACGATATCGAGACCGAAACGATGAAATACAGAGTGTCCCGTAAACGTCTTTCTACCGCGCTCCTCTCATTCATCAACGGCGAGTCCATCTTTCCGCAGCCAAGTTTTCGCGCGGTAAAACAACTTTTTTATTCTTAAAGCTTTTATCCTCATCTCTCGCAAAAATCTCGATGTAAGTAAGTTTTTAAAAGTTTTTTTCTTAAGTTTACATTTTTAAGTTTCCGTTGCAGAGTTTGTGATTGAGTGTATTTTTCTCAAATATTTAAAATAAAACACGATTAAAATTTGTTTAAGAATAATCGAATATCTTAATTTAGGTAACTACTACGTTTTTCCAATACTTGATTTTCATCTCACCTATTTTCAACTCACTGCTTTCACAATTGATCTCTTTTTTCATCGATTTTCGCGTAACTTTATCGCATCTCGAAACTAATCGCCCGACCAAGTTAATTAATTCGATCAAATCACTACGCCATGTTGGCGAAATGGTAGCAAGGTGCAAGCACACGCCGGATATACCCTAAAATTCCTAGCTGCGACGAGATGTGGTTAGGGGATACTGGAGGATATCGGAGGTCGACGAGGGAGCAAGAGCGGGTGTAGAAGAGAAGGGGGAGAAGAAAGATCCGAACATACGTGTCCGGAGTTACAAGCAGGGAGGATAAACGGCTTGACATATTAGTTAGTAGCTCCGGCAGAACGAGAAGCCAGCCATATCAAATCCGTGCCTCGAAACAGCTCGACCGTCTCAACTAACTCGACGGTTAACTTCAACCTGTTTTGTTCTCCAGCGTCCGCCGCACGACACGAACGTGAAGTGGATAAAATCGCAGTGCTCCTCAATCGACTGTGCAACAATATATTCGCGGCATATTCCAGAATAATTCAAGAGTTATTCTCCCTATTCTCGCATCATATTTTCGGAGATTTTTATTTTGGAATTTTTAGTTCACCTTTTCTAAAGTTTCATAAAAAAAACGCAATTGCTCTCACTGAACGAGAAAGACTAGAGTAAAAATACTAATTTAAGTTTTTGGAATTGTAATTAAAAAATAAGAACAAAAGTGAGACAAAAATCAATAAGATAAAAATAATAAATATCTATTGATGCATGACACGAGCACAATCGGGATAAGAAATTATATTAAGTAACTTAAGAAAAAAATGTATATTTTATTTTGACATATTTAATATTCTTTTAAACAAAGTAGCTCATAGCAAGAACTTTCTTTTAATTATCAAAAAAATTATATACATATATAATTTTTTTATATTTTACTAACGTACATTTTAATTACAATATCCTACATATATTATCTGACATCGTCATAACAACTGAAACTGATAAAATAAAATAATTTTAAAAATTAAATTTTCTTTTAAATTTACATGCAATATATTACGTTCCTATTGCGCTGAAATGTTTTAAATACAAAGCAGTAAAATATAAAGCGGCGAATTGTCCTTAAAATTCAACGCATAAATTTTGCATAAGAGAGCAAGAAAGATTACTGCGGTTTAAAGACTTTCTCTCTCTTTCTCTCTCTTTTGCCTCTCTCCCTCTCTCTCAGCAACTCTTTAAAGAAATTACAAGTCTCATGCATCACCGTTATCAGGTTTCACGCACTCGTAACACGGCGCTTGTCGTAAAACACGCCCATAAAATATGTGTACGTCCTCCATTCGTTGCCCGGAAAAAATTCCGTAAATCAAAACGTCGCTTGCGAATTTTTTTGTTTTTTTTTTTTTTTTTTTTTTTTTTTGCGAATTACGCGAGGAGGCTGCGAAGCGAGAGAGCTCTATAAAACCTCGAACGCGCCTCTCGTTTCGATGGAAACTCGAGCTTCCCGTTCGGCCACTTTTTCGAGGGCTTTATCACGGCCCTATCGGTCGTCCCAAATTGAGAACAGAATTCGTAATGGCGACCCCGCGATTATTATTCATCCGCCGCGATTGCAAACGTTTCCCGCCATTAAACTCTCGACTGAGGTATGGAACCCCAACCGACCGCACGCCCTGTCTAAGAATATTATATTAGCTCGTACATTATCTTCAGCTTCCGCTTCTTCGAGGAAACCTAATCCTGGCCGAGTCCCCGCGACTACGTCGCCGGAAGATTATGTTCTCTTTATTCGAAAGAAAAGATCCGAAAATTTATTGAACGACGATGATGCGCGAAGATGTTGAATATTTATATTCACCGGAGTCTTTTTCTTTTTTTTTTTTACGAACGGCACGTTTCAGCTGAATAGTTGATAAAATGTCTAAAAAAAAAATTTATAGAACGTCATCTGTGTCATTTATTTAAGGAGCAAGAAAGTGATATCTTTTGCCATTTTTGGAAAAAAATGTCACTCTTTCAAGTCCTCTTTTATCCTATCGATTAAACTTTGCGAGGATTCGGTCGATCGCCGTAATAATGACAGCGCAGTTTCAATCTTATGATTTTTCCATTCTTTTGATTTTTCCCGAGAATTTTTCGAGAATTACGTAATCCCAACGAGGGAACGGGAAGTGCGCAAGCTGGGATGAAGGGGGAGGAAAAAAAGTAATGCGGGTCTTTCTGCGAAGAGAGAAACGATTCCTGCACGTAAGTCGAACGAGGGCGAACGAGAGTGACTCTGGGTCAATCAACCCCGTCCCATCTTTATGATGGCATTACGCTTCTGAAAGGGATGAGGGCGAACAAGACGCTCGTTGATTCCGGCGAACGAGGGCGAGATGCGAGGGCAAAGAGTCGAGGAAAATCAGCTTAATTGCCTGATCGGGACTCATGCTGTTTAATAGCTTGCGTAATCAGTCTCATCGGAAATTGTCAAATTAATATTGGCACGTAATGTTATTTATTTTTTTTTTTTATAAATAAACAAAACATTTCTGAAAAATAATTTTGCTTTGCGTTGCGTTACTTGATACGATAATTTTCTCAACATAATAGAGATAAAGAGAAAAAAATTTTTCTATTAGTATATTAATATGTACAAATACTAATATTTTAATTATATAATTATGCGTGAATAATATTAATATTATGTTGCGGATGTTTTTTTTGTATTTCTAGAAAAATAATTTTTCTTTCTAAAATGCACGACTGATTCTGTCGTTTTATTGTCTCCTGAGACGAGCTGCAAAGAGATCGCACATACGAAGCACTGACAGTTTCGCGCATTCTGATATGTCCAGAGCGACAAGTGGACGTTTGAAGAGACAGTTAAAGGATGACGCGAAATGCAGCCCGACAGAGTGACAAGGGATGGAGGGTAAAGTGGCTGTTTTAGAATATTCAGGCATAAATAGAAGAGGATAGCGCACACATAAAGCACAACATGGCGGTGCTCTTGCCCTCCTCCTGTATTTCATTGCGGAGAACCGGAAGCCGCAAGACTCCCGCACGTATTTCTGGAAAGACATTTGGACCGTTGCTGCTGCCTCGTAAATTGTCGGTACTAGGATGCATCGGGAACGTTCCATCTCGGACCGAATTCTTCACGATACTCGTTTATCACGTCGATAACGCCACCCCCCCCCTCCCGCCGCCCCCAGAAATCCACCGCATCTTCCAAATGTCAATCTTCCGTCTCACCCCTTTAATCTTCGAGCCGAGTGTTTCTTCCGATTCCCTCGGAGAGAGATGGATTTTCAGATTACAGAGAACCCCCGATAGGGGGTCTCTTTTACAGTTCCCTTTAATCCTTTAGCTGCATCCGTCTGTATATATACAATTTCTAGCGGTCTCTCGAAAAAATCTCGACATGAAAAGAAAAAGGCGAGGCGCATTTAAATGAGGCAAAAATGGCACAACCCGATAACTTATTAAGCTCTATTTTATTCTCGTCAAAATGTAAAGATCGAATTCTTACCGTGAAACGTAGCATCTCAAAATAGCTTCAAGATAATCCTCAATCTTCGTGGAAATAAAACTCTTTTTCCGCTTCTACGATCGCTACTCTATCTCTATGTTTCTAAAAATCTCGCTATCTAACAAAAATCATGAAATTCAAAAGACCGAGAAAGCATGGTATTCAGGAATCCGTAGACTTCCTCGCGTAGAGTTTCTTTGACTCCCCGAAGTATCCTTCCCGACCTGTTCACCCGGTCTGTTCTTTTTACTGGAGGATTCCGTAGACACCGTAATCTTCTTAAGAGCGTGTCGATCGACCAGTACCGCGCTGCATTTTTCCGCCTCCTTGCCTCACTGAATTTCCACTTTCCACCGATCTTTCTTCCGCCCGTCATCCCCGTTGTCGTTTGTGTGTGCACGTTCCTTTCCTCCATAAAACTACGAACAGATCTTTTCGCCACCTCACGTCATATTCTGTAAATGCATCCATCGATTCTCCATGAGATATATACATATAGAAATGCAGCAGAAATAAAGATCAGAAATATCTTGGGGAAATGACCATCTTGTCATGCATGAATTCTATAACTTTTGAATGCATTTTCGAGAAATGTGTATTGTAATATAAATTTTAAAATAACAAAAATATATACAATGCGCGCGCAATTTTCTCATCGAGTATACTTCTAGCACATCAATCTCGTGTTTTTAAATTTTATTTATATTGAATTAATATTTATTATATAAAGTCTCATTAAATCTCCTTTCTCTCTCTCTCTCTCTCTCTCTCTCTCTCTCTCTCTCTCTGTCGAAGAAGGGAAGAGATCAGAAAGTTCCAGAAACTTAGGGTTGCTTTTCGGTTGTTGATATTGATTCCCGAGGGCCGGGAGCAAAATTGCCCTCGTCTTCGTCGTCTGCAAGGCAGCAACCAATTATGTCGAAGTGTTATCCGATTACAAATTTGCTGCGGCAATCTCGTGTTTATAGCTGATGCACGTCTTTGAGCGTCTCCCCGGAGACGCATCTCTCCGGAATTTAATAGGCTTCACTTTGACTACGATAGAATAGATCTTTGCCGAAATTTTACTTAATCTCTACCGGGTACTGCCGTGCGGCGCTTTTCCTCTCTCTCTCTCTCTTTCTCTCTTTCCCTATATCTATCTTTCTCCCTCCGGATTAATTTCCTCTCCGTGGAAATCCGAAATTTTACGTCAATCGTCACGCGATGCGGGTAAAATTAGTGCGTCACTAGTGCGAAATTTGGCTTTGACAGCGCTCAAACTCGAGGATACATAATATTTTATGATCTGAGAGATCATTTAAAGTCGGGTAAATTAATTAAAACTCTCAAACAAATGGAGCCACGATACGTTAAGCGCGCGCATTGCCGCGGAATAATTAATATAAATATATGTAATCATAATCGTATATTAATTACACCAATTTTAATACGGACCATACCGAGCAGTATAAGCACTGATATGTGTTTAATTTAATTAGTCCTTTAATGTAAAAATCATGTTAAAGCTCTCTAAATTTAATCAGAATATTGCAACGTCGCGGCTACGTTTATTTGTTACGTCTGTTTGCTAAAAAATTGGATAAGTTTAATTTTTATTTTATTTATATATATTTTTTTCTCTCCCTTTATATATTCATAAAAATACATGAAAAAATCGTATGCAGTTAAAACAAACTTTTATTTGTGTAGAAAATTTTTTGACACTTCCTAAACGCGATGTGGTTTAAAATAAAAAAATGCTGCCGACTGGGATACAAAAGCGCAGCTTGCGGCGGATGACAATCGAGCCGGCGATGAATCTGTAAAGTTACAGCCGCAGAATCCGGCGGAAGCCTGAAACAGATGTCGGCGTTGAAATTTCGTCGGCCGATACGGAAAGTTTCTCGTTTGCAATTAACGTCTTTTTTTTATTCTTTTATATTTTTTATTTTTTTTTTTTTTTTTAACTCCCAGACACGCGCATTTCTCCCCCCCCTTTCCTCTCCCCCCCCCCCTCTTTCTCCCCATACATGTACACATAATACCGGCTTTCTCGCCACTGACACTTCCAATTAAAAATGTTGCAACGCAGTTTTTACGCGCTAATTAAAACGAGAACATGAAATAGCGAAAACCGCCACAATGCAGGAACACGCGAAGCGATCTACTCGTTGATAAAAAAAAAAAAAAAAAGAAAAATAAGTAAAACAAAAAAAGAGAAAATGATCCAACAATAAATTCATTCCGTGAACGGCGGCGCAAAAATTGCGGCGAGACATGATTCATCGACTCTCTCAATGTGAATATATAACTTCTTTTAAGCCTATAAACGGAGTAAGCAATTGTTTATTGCAGTTTAATTAATTGTTTAATTATTTGTTATATGCTTTTAAACTTGAGTTTAATAAATCCCCTATTTAACACATCTACATTTAGCGAATCGTAATGTGTATGTGTAATTGCTCAATATATAATTATAGTAATTATAATATTATTATAATTATGTAATATTTTTACTCTAATTATCACACTTATAATTAGTACGATATAATAGAAATATACGATTTTCATTTAATTTCTATAATAGGTATATATATATGGTAGACATGCATAATCATTTTCGTTTAATTTCCTGTCGGAGAAAGGGAAAAGGGATTATGCCGTGTGTGATAACGCGACGCAAAGCTGAATGGGTCCGAGAAAAATGAGCAAAATGGCGGACGGGATCTCTCTGACGCAACAGAAGCTTCTCTGAAAAATTTCGTCGGAAGTGATCCATTTGGAAGCTGGAGAAAGGATCTCCATCGGTTTCTCCTTTCGTTTGAGAAGAGGTCATCGCATGCGGAATCGATTTTCTACGTGGCCCGCCACAATGCTCGCTATCTATTATCCGTTATCAGCCGCGACTTTTAGAACTTGACGTGAACGACGTCGAGGCACTTTACGACCTTGGGTCTTTAACGCAAGTTTTTTCCTTGGGCAAATGTTTTCCTTTTCCGAAAGATGCCGGAAATATATACCTCTCCCTATTATGTCGTCGACAAATTTTTAAAATCCCCAGCAATTATCTGCAAATTGTTGGGAAGAAGAAAGATAGAAATGACAAGAATTTTGATTAAGAGTCTTTAAATAGATTATTGTTATCTCAGTATCCATTAATCAATTAATCGTTTGTTTCGATCTAATTTTATATAGGGTGAACTCACAGCAAAAACATATCCTTCCTGAGACTGCGAACATAACGTTCTCTTTTGTATAGTCGTCATCGTCATTCTGCTGTTATTTATCAAGCAGTGCTATTCTCGACTTGCGTGACAACGAAAACATGTACCAACTTTAGCATCGCAAAAAGTCTTTTTTGTATGTAAGTATGATTCATCATTCTCTAGTCTCCCTCTTAATTTTTCTTTTTTTTTTTTCTTTGCATACGTGATGAAATATTTTTAAAATAATTTTAATATATAGTATATATAAAATAATTTTTATATCTTCTCTGTAGAAATGTGTTTTAGAATAAAATATATTTATTAAAAAAAATTTATTATGTACATAATTATATAATAACAATTTATTATGTACATTATATAATAACAATTTTTGCTGCATTTTAACAAATTAATTTTCTATAAATTTCTTTATTCCACTTGCGAATCATAAATTAAGCTATAAATAAATCTTGTAGAACACGTGACATCTTTAACTGGTACACCAACATTCTCCCACGTCGGTCCCTTCTATCACGCTTCATCAGGACATCCCCTATTTGAACATCGCTCATTCCTCATCCTCTCAGTGCTGTTCCATTTGTCTTCTGCTGAAAATCGAAGCAGGATAATTCGGCCAATTCGCGAAACGTCTCAGCGTGTTCCATTACGAAGTATCCAATTTTCTTATCGTAATTATGAGTTATAAAAACTTTTATTATCCATCAATTCGAATCAATCTGACGCGATTATTCGTGCAGAGGCCGCGAAATTGGAGGAATTAAGGGACTCAAGAGGCTCTCTTCTCTTCATTTCTCTCGTCTTTTCTGTCCCCCTGCACGTCCGCACCCTTTCACTCGCTATACGAGTGGCATAAATTTCATGCGTACATGCCAAGGGAGGTGCCATACGTCCGACCCTAATAAGTCCGTCTCTCTTTCTCTCAAACTACCACTATGGCGCTCGTCCACGAATGCCTAAATTAAATAATTTATCGACCTCCATCTCCAAATGAGACCACGAATCTTCAGGGTCTCTTTTAAGATTAGTATCATATTTTAACAGCGTGACTTTTTCACATAAGCTTAATAATAAATTTTAGAAAGAGTAATATACTTTATCTTAGTTTATCTCCTTGTGTAAATAATTCCTGTATTTTTTAAATATGTATATAGGAAATAGATACCAACAAAAAAGTGCAAATAAATGAGACACATAAAATCCTCCTTTCATAAATTTAAGACGAGGAGGGTATAAAATTCTTATTAAACTAGAATCTTCATTATTTATATAATTTAACTTACATTATTTATATAATTTATATAATTTAACTAACATTATTTATATAATTTATTTATATATTTAACTCCTTTTTCTTGTAGGATTAAGTTATTACATCTCCTAGGACAAAATAATCATTCTATCCTTTATACTTGTAGAAATTTTCTATTTTATTACAACACAGTTAGTATAGTTTATATAGTTTTCTGACAAATTCAGCGTATTCATTTTATCATACATATGCTACAACTTCCACAAATTCGAAACGTTTCAAAAAGTTTCCCTTATCTCGTTTCCACCTGATCATTCTATCGAATTCGAAGAATTTTGGAACACCTTCGAATTCGAGCATCGAGCATCTTCAAGCTCTCAAATGTCACGATAATGCTAGGAAACATATTCCCACCGGAACAGTATTCCTGCCCCCCCCCCTCCTCCTCTCCACCACCAAGTTCGGCCTACTTGTAAAGTTAAATTGCACACATATTATTGACACACTCGCGCGCCCGTGGCGTACATCGCAAATTCAATATTGGAAAAGGATTTCGCGTTCGTATGATCCAGCCGACGTCAATTAAAGTCAAAGTGCTAGACGGAATCGATAGAGCTGCTGCTTACAAGCCAACGGAATCCACCTTACGGAGCTTGTTCGTTCCCGAGTGTATATCAGGCAATCTATCCGCAAATGGCTGATAGACATCATTCGGGAACCGTAAAGAGAACCGCGGAAAACTTTCAGCATTTATCCCGTGGTTACATTCGCGCGCCTGCTCTGTCATTTCGCATCAGGCATTGAAATACTTCAATCTCTTAATTCTTTTTCAAGATATTGCGTGAAATTCGTGTACATTGGCCACTTTTTGCCGAGTAAACGAGTTTATTATCTCCCGACATTAAAATTTTAATCACTTAATATTCCGCGAATCAAACTTTTTTGTAAGCACGCTTGATTAAGTTACTTTGGATCGATTTCACTGCGATTTTGTTTTATCTCATTTTCGTTGTTGGGATTTCAGCATTAAGGGAGCGAGAAAAAGCCCTTATATTCTTGATTTAACCCTCCTCGGAGCAATCGTCCTTAACGATGGTTGCTACTGAAGCGCAAACGATCGCCGATAGCGCCTGTAAAAAGTGGCCCTTCATCGATCCTTTCGCGGTCGGATCAACGGGAGGACGATCTTAGGAAAGTCAAGAAGATTAATTACATTCTTGCAAGTTGGAAGAAACGCGTCACTGAACGAGTCCTGCAAACGAGCGAAGGATAAGCGTTGACTAGCAACGGGCAAAAAGGATCATCAATGAGTTTAATTAAAATAGTGAAAGTCGGCGAAGTCAATTTTCTGGGAGAAACCCCGCTATTTTGCGGGATTCGTCTTCTTGTTGAACAAACAAGAAGCGATCGCTCGCAGGACTTTGTCGTAGCCATATTTTAAATTACGAAAGTTTATACGAGAATAGAACAAAAAAAAAAAAGAAAAAAAAAAAGAGGTAACTCTGTCCATCTTCATCGTTATCCCGACGAAGTAAAACTCATCGGCGAAGGTTTCTTTCTGTTTGACATTTTGCTCATTTAGATCAGCAGAAAATAATATTATCCGCGACAGGAAACGAGAACTGCGGGAAAAGAGCGTAGCTTACGAAGAGAGGATTGTCATCTCGATGTTCCATGCCAAAGTAGCTTCCGTAATATTGCCATGCTAAGATGGATTTAATAATATATATGTCCCTGCCATAATGCATATTTCGGAAGTTATATTATATTCTTGTTAAACTGATACGCTCGTTTATAACACACATGAGCTTAAACATTATACTTTTATAAAACAAAGAAAATAAAAAACTGAAACCTATATCGATCGTAATATCTATTTAATAATTTTACTAAAGTCTATGAAATTTTTTTTTTTTTATTATGAAAAACAATGTCTTCTCGCGGATTTAAAAAAAAATCAGGATCCTAGTATCGTTGACTTTGTAGTTTCATCGAATGGATCGTTTTTCTGCTCTCTATAAACCTCGCTTCTTTTCGAATCACCCGTAGACACCGGCGCGCGCTTTGTCGGTCGAGTAAATATCGCCGATTTAATCCGATGCCGAGCGGGAAGGAGTCGGCCCTGGAAGGGACGAGCGGTGCGTAGGAAGGAGGATAGGAAAGGTGGAGGATGGAATTCCCCGAGTCTGGTCTCAGGGCGCGCTCCATTTATCGTCAGGCACGATAGCAACATCCGTTCTGCATGTACATACGTACGCGGCCACCTCTACGGACGCCTATATTCGTGTGTGCTTGCACGAGCTCAGGTATTTGTACGCGCGCTGGCTGCCGCTACGTCCGGATGTGTAAGCTAATCCATTAAGTCCTGTATACCTACAAAAAGCCGACTCTGCGCAAAACGATTTTCTTTACCACTCCTCATCCTCTTCTATTTCCCTCGTCGAACCCTTTCCCTCTTCTCTCTCTCTCTCTCTCTCTCTCTCTCAACCCTTCCTCCTTCTCCCCTCCCCCGCCGGCACCTCCAACCCCGACTGCACCGCGTCAATAACGACTTCTCCGATATCGATCTGCATGCATCAGATGTGGCACGCCGCCGTGTTGCTGCATACCCATCCGCACGTGTGTACGAGCAATTCTCATGGCGGCTGGGTCGCCCTCATAAAAAAGTCACGGGGCGCAGGATTAAAGCGCGGCTGAAAGCCCGGGTTACGCTGATTTTTCCCATTTTCGCGGCATGTTTTATTAGTGGGGCAAATTCGACAGTCCGTCTAATAAAAAAAAAAAAAGAAAAAAAATATTAATCTAAATTATTTAGCAACAATCTCTAAAATTTATTCTCGATTTAATACAAAGTAGTGTAGCTTAATTTTTTATTTTATTTTATTCTATTGAATGTAATTCCTTAGGAGTGGAGTGTACATTTTTTTTTCTTTTTTTTTTTTTTTTTTTTTTTTGGAAAGAAAAATATATAGATGAAGAAATTTGCCATGTTAAATCTTTTTAAAGCAATTTTTCCTCGAGAGAAATTATACAATTGAGAATCGTCGGTGTATCTCGATATCAGAACGCGACCTTAATTAAAGGAAAAACAACGCTTGTACGGTCCAATGATTTCCATTAATAAACACTTTTGACTCGCTCGTGCGAAACGGAGTTCCGGAAGGGCCGCATAGAACGCATCGGAGCCACCGCAAACGGTGGGCTGGCCATTTTTAAAGCGATCATTGCCAAAGTTATCGGCGCGTGTCGCCGAAAAGAGGCCATCCTCTATTAGTTTTTAAATTAAATACACCGAACTACTCTCTCCCTTTCTCTCTCTCTCTCTCTCTCTCTCTCCTCGCAAAGAATCGGCACACAAAAGCCGACCACTATCGTCACAAAAATGACCTTTGTACGGATCAAAGCGTATTACAGGGATCGTAATTTTATAAAACGAAATGTATGGAATGGAAAGGGGGGGAGAGGAGGGAGAGGAAAAAGGATTAGGAAGAGACAGAGAGAAATTAATGGATCACACTTTGTACGACCGATTCTCGTTTCTATGCCACGTGGCGCCGGGATGTTTTTCCTTCATCTAAATGTTTTCCCTACATTTCGTCGTAATCTCTGATCGATCGGCTTTCCCCGAGAACTCAATTTATTAACTTCGCACAAGCGATGATCGATCTTCGAAAAAGTTTGGCCGTAATTTATTTTCCTCCACCTCGGACGAAATCAATTCTCGAAATACACATGCTCAAGCCAAAGTTCGAATATCTCTTTATAGGAGGTGTACGTATAATTTTATGTTTGAAAAAACATATTTCAACTCACATATATTATAAAATATAAGAAATTTGTTTAGGAAAGTAAGACTTGAGATATTTTCCAATTCTTTCTTTTATATAAAAAAAAAAAGAAAAAAATTATTAATATATAAAATTATTAATATATGAAATATAAAATATAAGAAAAATTAAATCTTGTTACAATTTTTTACGTCGTTAATGACATGCTTCGCATTTAATATGAATCTTGATCATTCAGAAATCTCAGATTTTTTTTTCACAAGAGAATAAAAAGCATCGAAGTGGCGCTGATCAAGTGGCATTACTACAATAATAATACATCTCGTTGATTTGTAGAACCTCCTTTAATTAACAGGACTCTCAACCTCGCTTTCTCTGCGCGAAAGAACAAGGAGAACAAATCAATGCTAACTAGCTCAACGTGATTTCTATTATACGTCAGCAATAACGATTCCCACACGTCTTACCTACGCGGATTGTCCGCAATACAAGTCGACATCTCCCCCAGTATCGCCTTTATTGCCACTGATATCGATACGTACGAGCGCCGTTCGTGCACTTGGGTGACGTTACAACCATTCATTCGATCGGACAAAGTACCGACACCGTGCTAAATATACGGTCGATACCAGCGTGGGTGAGGTGAGAGAGAAACGCATATCCCCTTTCTCTCTTTTTCACCCCTTGGTGATACGATCGCGTCGCTCGACTGCACATCCGCTCGCGGACACGTACGTGTACAGTGTGGGACGTTTGTTTGTGCTGCAACGGGGGAGTGATAATTCCTTCGGGCTGGCGAGGAAAGTGCAGGAGGGCTGTTACCCGAGTCCGTTGTCACCGGCTAGATCCTAAGATAGGATAGAGAAGAGGGGCATAAGGAATGCTCTTCCCGTCATCGTCTCCGCCGCCATTAGTTCCGGCTCGACTTTCACGCGCCCGTACATCCCACGTTGTTCGCCCTTGGATCGCCTTTGTGTAATCGTTAGGTTCATTCACTTCATTACGTCAGTTCTCGCCTGTCGCCATCAATTTGCATCCTTTCACATTCTCCTCCATTCGCGGCGTCGTCTATCCAATATTCGAGAATCCTCTCTCTTTCGTTCCAATAGGATTTCACTCGTCTGTCGTTTGATTTGACAAGATGTCATTATGCAATATTTTGGATTGTTTCAAGATCCATTATTACAATAATACTATATAATTCTATTACAATAATTCTATAATATTATAATGATATTCGGATAATTGGAACGAGCTGATTCACGTCAATGCACGAGCGAATTTAAGAACTCGTAAGATCGCAATTAACGCGCGATTTCGTTGCTGCAGATCGGCGGGGCGCAGGGGTGGGGAGGGGAGGGGAGGGGGAGCGAAATACCGATTTGAGTGAATGAACGAAGGGATGTGAAACACCTCTCTCGTGAGCCAACCATGCGGGATGGAATGTGGACGAGGGTGGATGACTGTCGCTGTACGTATGAGCACGCATTAACGTCACCGGCGACCCGCTAATTGATGACGTCATAATTATTATGCACGATTATGTAGCTGCGAGAGCTATCCGACGGATGACATCAACTCGCGGACGATATACTGTGCGGATCTGCTATGTTAACCGCGTTATACGTATTATCCGAGTGCGCTATAATCCTTAACGCTGACGTTTTACGAGCGTGATCACTTTGCATTGTCTTGGAGAGGAAGGGATAAGACTTTGATTTCCCCAGAATGAGAAGATTAGACTTTTTCTTTGTGCCAAGAGGCTTTTTAGACGAGGTTTGACGCTTACGAAAATATTCAAAGTCTAATCTACTCTAGTGGTATGAAAAATTGATAATTTTTAGGAATTTTTATTTTTTTTTTAAGAATATTAGAAATTGATCTTTTTGACGTTTTAAATTCGTTTTGATTAATATTTAAACAGTACGTCGGTATTTTTAAAGCTTGGATATTTTTATTTAATACGAAAATATGTTTGAAAATGTACAATTTGACATCGCGACATGTTACCTTCTCGTACAATTGTAACAAATAAATAAAGTCTAGCTTTATTTTGAAGAATATTTATGAAATAAATACGTAATTGATTAGAGAAAATTGAGAAATAATAAAGTAGTGCTTTTAAAATTAGATATTTTAATTTTTCTGAAATTTATTCATTTTTGAAAATCAAAAAAATATTAATTATTAATACTTTAAATTCTATTTATATCGATACACTAATGTTAGCGGCGGTAAATTTTATTTTTGTTACGTCTGGAGATGCAATGTCGTCAAGTTTAACCGCGGATATAAAGCGTGCAGAGCTCCGGACGGAGTTATGTAATTGCGGTCCGCATCCTTCGATCTCTGCCGAACGTGGAAACGTACTTTAAACGACTTCTGCCACGGACAGACCGGTGACTGGTTTCCGGCTGACGAAGCTGCTCTGTGTCTCTCTTTCTCTCTTTCTCTCTCTCTCTCTCTCTCTCTCTCTCTCTCTCTCTCTCTCTCTGTCTCTCTCTCTCTCTCTCTCTCTCTCTCTCTCTATCTCTCTCTGTCAGTGGTCTCCTCGTTTTGTCCGCAGCTGACGGCACGTTCGCAAGATGGAACTTGGTACTGCCTGAATTCCTAAACGGATCCTTACATCCACGTGAAATTATAGCTCCAAGAAATTTTTACGCCTGCTCCATCCATGATTGGCAATCGTTTTATATCTCTCTTCGTTCAAGATACGAAGATGTGAAAATTCGATGTACTTTTTAGCATCTTAGATTCCAGCTAGGTAAAAACTATCAACTCACGATCAGTCTTTAATCTTAATTTAAGAGGCAAAGTTTAAAGTGTCATCAAATATCTCTTAACATTTAGATACAACACATAAATTTGTCTAAAAATATCAAGGACGGAAGTTTTCATCGGTCTCGGAATAAATTAAATTCACTCGAGATTCGTTTCCTTCCGAGTCGAAATCCCGTTCAAAATCTATCTATGTAATCCCCACGGAAGGAGGTAATTCTGGGAACACGGGACGCACGCTTGTCTACTTATCTATACGACAACGGAATACACGTACGCAGGCATGCGAGGAACGTGACTGTGACACGTTGAGGTATCGTGAGCGCGGGAGATATATTGCACCGGCGCTCCCGATCTGAAATCGATCGGCTGCGACCTAGAAGGAAGGTTAATCCTCTGTGTACCCGGACTCTCTACACGATTCCCAATTAAGACCGCAGCGGTACACCGCAATACGCGAATGCGACGTGACTCCGTGAGATCCCGGGCTCAACCATTAACAATCGTGGCCCAGGGAAGGGAGAAAAATGTGCGGCGAAGCCACACACGGTGAATTCTACACCGAAAAACGAAAACACAAAGTTTACAATACAGTTTGCGCTTTGACAAATGACTAGATATTTTTTTCAAGTTTAACGATACAACCCTCCTTCCGTTTCTCGGCTGTCAAAGAGATCGTTTTCTGTGATTGATTCGAGTACGTACTGATCTTAATTAGCGAAAGCTTTTTGTTTTCTTGTATTTTTTTTTCTTTTTTTTTTTTTTGATTGATAAGAATATTTCTTTACATTCTTTCAGTTGATAAGAATTTGATCATCTCTTGTTTAATGTGGAAATTTCACATGCTTTTTTATATTTAATTTATATTTAACATTTTTTCCATTTTTTCTAATCATGAAGACATTTATATTAAAGTAAGAAAAGAGAGAAGGAAAGTTGAATGGTTTATAGTCTTGCATCTAAGAAACTGCGAATTCATATAAAAGAGTCTAAAAACTTCGCACTTCTTTTATATTTTCTTAAGACGCCATTTAATATATGTATATTCCTGCTTTTCTCTTGGACGTTTCTCATTGTACAATTTTTAGACTAAATGGTCTCGGTATGAGATAGCGAAAAATAAAATTTGAAAAAAAAATTGTAAATCTCTCTCCGTGTATCTTTATATTTTATAAATACAAATAAATCAAATTGGACCTTTAATCGCGCATCTGTGTTGTACACGCGAGTTTGTTACTGCGATACGCACAGGGCATTTATGTTTCGGAACAAATAAAATATTCCACGTTATATTCGGAAACATATATAGCGTGTAAATCGAACAATTTGTTAAATGGTAGCGTTTTTACTGAAGCGCCGCATTGTTTGCGCTGTAAATATTGATCGCTCATCGATCGCTCGCGACCGCCATTTTCATCTTTTGATAATGCGACCGCGTGTTAATGGACCCGGCCTGTGGTGACTGTCGGCATTAACTCGGATAAATGGAATAAAGTTTCGCCGGACTAGCGGTTAACGCGCGATATCATTGTATCATCGACAAAATAGCTGTCGTGGCCGAATTATTATTATTATTATTATTATGAAAAGAGTTCACGATAAAATAAATTTCCTTTTTTTTTTTCTCTTCCCAGTCTCTCTCTCTCTCTCTCTCTCTCTCTCTCTCTCTCTCTTCTCGGACAGCAAATCAATTGAAATAGATCGCGTAATGTAAACAAAACTGATTGAGGTAATAAATTCGCGGCGAGAAGAACAGACGCGATACAGCATCTGCGCGATAGACGGAGAGAAGGCACGCGCGCATCGGCCAATTAATATCCACCCCGGGCGATTCATTTATCAAAAAGTCGCGAGATCACCGCGCCGCGATAACGAACGGCCCGAGCGATTTTTCACGGCCCCGCGATTTTCGCGCAGCCTCTTATACTCCATCTCTATCGTCTTTATCGCGTTTACAGTCGTTTCAAACGATGAAGCGATGAAAGCGGCCCTTCTTCTCACTCTTCCTCGTTTTATTTTACCCTTCAGACGGAAAAATCAAATCCGTCCCCGTGGAAATTATCACGTTTCTACGGTAAAAAATCCGGAGAGAATTTAGGAAGCGAGAACTATCGTGTATTCCAGGGACGTTCTCCTGACATTTTCGGGATCCTTTTAAAATCCTCTATATCCCGAGATATTGATTACATTCAAAATTCTAGTATAATTCCAAAACCTTGTATAATTTAGAATTCTCTTATATTTTTCAGCATTCTGAAATCTGTGCGCGAAATCTTTTTTATCATATTTTTCATTTTTTTTTTCATTTTTGTATCCTTGAAAAATCCTCAAAGATATGCTTTTGAAATTTTTTTATTCGCAACAGAGCGCTCTGCTTTAATCCCATCATATTCATTATATGAGAATCTACGATTTTATATCGGGGATTCTACGGATTCTAGGAAGTTTATAATCTTATAAAGCCTTCCTACGTGGTATGTGTATTTTTTAGCCTCGCGTAAATTTCAGGATTATTCGCGCTCTTCTTTCCGCGTGGGAAGAGAGGAGATCTTCGAGCACATTCTCGACCGGGCATGACTCGCCCGCGCCTTGGACGCGAGAAACAAAAAAGTATGAGAAGAAGAATATTCGAAAACAATATATTTTATTGCGACCAAGCGCGAGCTGTTCCCTATACGCGATACATAAATATTGACCCCGCCATGAAGCCGACCCCCGATGATGCAACGCGTGTCTGTGCATCGTGCGTCTGTTTCTCCTTTGCCAAATGTTCGGCCACCGCTAGCCAGACTTTTTATCTTCCCCCCCCCCCCTGTTGAAAAAGTTATAGCTCCACGACGACGTCGTCGCGTCGAGCACTGGGTAAAGTAAGTTAACGCTTTCGGTTTGCCGCTCTAAAAACGTTCCATTTCCCCTCTGGATATCGAGCTTCTCCCTCGTGACTTAGTGGATTTTCGAGGATCGTGGCACGACATCTTTATTATTCGATTTAATCGCTTCGGGGAAGAAATCGCTATGCGAAAAAAGAATTTAAAAATTTTTCTAATAAAATAAAATCCTTCTAATTAGTTTCTTGATAAATCTGACGCTCATCTCGCGGTCGCGGTTTCATTTCGACATGAAAAACGGCATCGCTTTCTGTACATTAATCGATCTAAACGATATCGAGCGCAATTTTATTGAAGGCCATTAATTGACGTTAGAATGCTATCAGTACGAACCAACCTACGCTATAGTCTTTATAGATGATTGATTGATTGATTGATTAATCTCTTGTAAAATCTCTCCGACAAGTTTTTGACAAGTTTCACCAAAAATTGGGGGAAATTCGGAAAGAATGTCGGCAGCTTCAGATTTAAAGTAGGGCAAAATATTAAGGGTGATAACCCGAGGTGTCCTAGTCCAACGCGATGCATCCATTTCCGATAATAACGCCGGATACACGTACTTTTATATATATATATATATATATAAAAGATTATCATTTTTTGTGTGTGTATATTTTTTTTACATCCACATTGAAAGGGTTGTTAAAATTCATCTCTCCCGCGAGGAAACAAAGAGTGAGCCGAGGTTATAATAACCCCTCGAGTGCCGAGAATATTGTTTCGCGTCAAGGAGCCGCTTTTAAAGCATTAATTTACATTCCTACCTAACCCTGGGCATTCTCTCGTTCAATACAAATCCGATTTTATCGGAATTTTTTTTTTAGGAGTACGAAACCTCTCAGATAACTCCGTCCCCTCGTTGTTATTGCTCTATTGATAAGAGGTGAAATTAAATTTCGATGTAATTTGCGGAGAAATTGCGTTCGAGAATCTATATATGTGTGTTCGAAATTTATTCGCATAATAAACTTATCGATAAAACGAGAAAAAAAAAAAAAAAAAAAAAGAGAGAGAGAAAGAGAGAACAGCACGAGAATGAGACAAATAATCTTATGTGGAGAAATAAAAAGAACGTGTATATATAAATAATATGGTATAAGAGCAACAGACTTTCCTCAAAGCACATTTCTGAGAAGCCTTTATGCATATCTCCACAATTTTATTCACGGTTGTGATTTACGAAAAAGTGCCCCGGCTTTCATATAGACGAGCCACCCCGAAGACGCTGTACATGCACGTAGGCGACGTAAGTCGATCCATTTGGGCGGCTACGATGTTCCGGCAATATCGACTGGCCGGAGATTTATAGAGACGCTTGGAGAATTTTATCGGGAAGGGGGGAGGGGGGGGGAGGGCAGAGGGAAAGAAGGGGCGGGGGAGGGAGGAGGGGTGCCGTTGATCGATTTATCGAGGCGCCTGCCGCCGACTGCGGACCTACCCGAGCCGAAAGAAAGAAAGGCTTTATGCACGAAAGGAGGAAAGCTCGTCGCTGACTTGACCATAAATTAGAGCGATTTTTCGCGCCCCCCCCCCTCCCCCCCACGCCCCCAAGCCTTGATTTACAGCCCTGCCAAGCGCAAATGCGTACCCATCATCATCCTTGTAGCGGACCATCTTCCGCCTCTCTCTTTCTCTCTTCCGAAATATACGAATTTTTATCTTTGTCGTTTGTTTTGGCACTTTTAAATCGTCGCCTTTCAAGCGCATTCGTCAAATTCTATAAAAGAGCGTGAAATTTAATGGACACTGCTAGCTGTTCGACAAAATTTTTACCGTAAATTAAAATTAAAGTCTCTTTTTAAGTTTCTTAAAATCTCTCCGATTCCAAAATTTTTTATTTTATTTAAAATTCAATTATTCTGTAACTTTTTTCTTTTTCATTTTTGATCTTTGTAGAAGGAACTGCAATCTTTTGGTTTTCCAGTAAACTTTGATCTCTCTTCAATCCTCCTGTCTTCGACTTCTGACATCCGGTTTCTCTCTTTAGAACCTTTCCTCTACTTCTACTTTTAACACTCGCCGTATCCTTGATCTTTCGCATTCTCGGAATAGCAAGAAGGGAAGGCATTAAATATTGACGTTACATCCAAAATTCCACCGCCATCACCTTTGACACGAACACCATTAGCTCGGCAGTCATATCGCGAAAATAAGAGACCGCGACGTTAGTGAACCATGATGGTGCTGGAATTGCAACTGCCGTTGAAATATCACACTCTCTACTAGCGTACTCGGCATATTAATGTCATATGGCAGAAAATATGCTTATCGTGTGCTCGTGAAATTAATTACTCCACAGTCACATATCAGCGATCTCGCGACAGGATGTATAAAGAGTTCCTTATTATTATGACGCTTTCAAATAAATATTTATTTATTTTAATTAACAAGTTATTAAAAAAGTAGTTTAGTATTTTTTATTAATTTTATATTTTATTAATCTTGATTTTAATTATTTCGTTGAGACAGATATAATTTGAGATAAATAAATATACGTACCTTTAAACTTTATAATTCTCACGACATAGAGAATTTTTATAAAACTCTTTTTGATAATGATTTTGATGCTTCTGGGAAGTTGTTGCAAGAAAATATTACATGTATTTTTTCTCTTGCACAGTTATATTTTCATATTTATTAATAAATCCCGAGTATTTTCCTCCTATATGTTTATTCGCGTATAAGCCAAATTAATTTCGATAAAAACCGCCCGGCGCGAGATAAACGTGCGCGGGATTTCAATAAACATTCGCGCAGTTAATTGGTAATTAAGAGTCTAAAAACTCATCGGCTATGGAAATGTAATTTCCGATATCGATGCAAAAGGGGTGAGAGAATGGAAGGTCCTTTATCTACGGCGGAATTTATGGTCACCATATCTTCCTGATGCCGGATCGGAAATTCAAGCAATAGCAGTAAAATATTTCTCCCTGATGGAATTTTTTTCCATCAATTTTATACGCACGGACCAGCCGGGATGCTGGACTCATTCCGAGATCAACGGAAAGCAATAGGAGGTGATGGTGAAAGATAGGGATTCTGCATGGTTTGTGCGAGGATTCGAGAGATACTAGAATCTTCATCCACATCGGTAACGGAAATAAAATCAAAATCAGTTTATGTATAATTCGTTAGGTACGATCCGACAAATATTAAAATATTTATTTGTAATCAACGTTACCTCCTTTTTTACTATTGAATTTTACAATTTTATCACAACGCAAAAACGTGTATTTTTAATGAAAACAAGCAAATTAATAATAAATTGAATAAAGAGTAATAAAAAATAAATAATTAATATATCGCCAAAATAAATTGTATATATATATATATAACCATGGTTTCTAAAAATTTCAAAAATTTTCTACGTCTTACGAAAAGCTTGAATTCTAGAGAATGAATTCGAGCATAAAGCTTATCCTTATCTGATAATTGCTATAGGCGTCTTTTGGATTATTATAGCTGCTAGAATGGTCGGATGAACGCGACGCCATAGTCTCACTGCATTAATCCATTAAAGGTCACTGCCTGACCCGGTAAAGTTAATATAAGTAAATTAGAAATTTATCTAACATCTGCTCCCGCCACGTATTTTATAATGAGATCGCCGAGAGCGTCACTCATTACTTCGGTAAGCTCCTCTTTTAAATAACCGAGTGATAGCGCTGGTAATATTTCAGACACTCTCTTTAGACCATATTGAACAAAGTGCCTCTCTGTGTCAAATGACAAATACTAAAAATGATATACTAACATAACATAATGATACTATGCAAAAGTATAATGAATATTACAAATAAAATATATTAAATGCAAAATATGTAATAAATTTAAAATAAAAAGATAATACTCGTAATTATTTTCTTCTCTCATTATAAGTGTAATTGAACAAGTTTGCTTCCTTTTTAAATAACAAAATATTTATTAAAATACTATCATTTTTGATTAATCAGTAATTCGAATAAACTCTGATATTTTAAGCGCGCGTATACTTTATAAATATAAATAAAATAATTAGTTTTATTTTTTTTTTTTTCTTTTTAAAAATTCCATGTATCTTAAAATTATGAATTTTCACATGGTTGATTTGCAGAAAGCAGGGAGAAAGTTGAGTGTGCGCGATAGTGAGTTAAACAAAGTTAGTCGGCGAACATGTGAGCACATTTGCTTGTTCAAAATTAACGACATGTTGAGCGAGAAGAGCGTATAACGAAGCATCAAGAACGACTGCGCTCTTTCATTCCTGCATATATCCTCTTGGTAATTATCAGAGTTCAGGGGGACACTTTTCAAAAACACATTTGTTTGTTCAATTATTGGAATTAAAAATATTTTAATTAAAGTTGATTAAAGTTGAAAACTATCGCAATTAAGGAGGTTTCAATTAGAGAGTTAATCTTTATTTTAAATTTAAATTAGAATCACAAAAACACATCTAATTAGAATCTCAATTTTAATTTTAAATTAGATCTCTGTTATCTTGAATTGTCGGCTTTTTCAATTGGGCAATAAAACTTGTTTAAAATTTGAAGTAACTGATCGATTTTCTACATTCTCTTTGCTCTTGAATTAAAAACTTTTTAAAATTAAGTTAGAAATATTATTTATATTTGCACTTATACATACTTTATTATCGTTTAATCAGACGTATCTTAAGTATCATAAGAATATCGGGGAATTATTTCTCCTTAAAATAGATTTAAATTAAATATATTTTACTAATTTTTACTATATATGTATAAAAAAAAATTTCCGATGTTACTTTTTATTTACTATTATTTATTACTATTATTTATTATATTTTTCTAAAATATATATTTTACACTACACTTGTCTCTCGGTATTAATAACTAAAAATATTTTATTTTTAAATAGACAACTTTTGATAGAGACCGAGCATGGTCTTTTTCGGGAAAACGGACGATGTTGGCACGCGGAAAATCCGCTTTATAAACGTGTCATCATCGAGCTCGGACAGGCGATGAGAACTCGTGCCGATAACCCCATCGCGATCCATCATCAGCCAGAGCGATACACGACAATAGCTCCGCTCTCATTAATTATTTTTTCCCTCCCCCCCCCCCCCCCCTCTTCTCTTCCTTCTCAACTCTCTTCCTTTTTTTCGTATTCGTCGTTCGAAAACCGCACGCACGTCACGGCTGTTTACCGTCCCCGCATCCCAGCTGCGTCGCTCCGTGAATGGCTTTTGGTAGACGAGAGGCGAATCGGTTGTTATCATCTATCAAGTGCCATCGTCGCGGACAGACACCGTCAGCAAAAATCGCGAAGCTTTTTTTATTTTTTTTTTTTTTTACGCTCGGAATTTGTCGTTGGCGCGCGCCCGAGACACGGGGTATTAAAAAATCATCGCGCAAAAAGTTCTTCTCTCCACGAAGAAGAGGCGGGATTTGAAACTTTGTTAAACTCCGAAATGAAATTCTTCCTGTCATGCTCTTTTATTGGTTCGGACACTCTTCCATAAAAATAGCCATTATATTAATAATAATAATAATTATAATTTCTTAATTAATAATTTATTAATTTTTCTCTCAATTTATTTTTCCATTCCTTTCAATCTCATTCTCTTGAAATGCAAAATTCTTTACACTTTGGCGAAAATTGGTTCCCGCTGGAATCTCCATCGACTTTCTATCATACAATTATGCACGTCATTTTTCCATATCTTGTTACGCAAATGTAATATTATAAAATTGCAATTTATCGATGCAATTCAACAAAGTCTCTCATATCTCGGGAATATTGGAAGCGGGCTTTTAATGGAAATTGAAATGGCATTTTGATATCAGCGATGGTAATTAGTAAAATATCATTAATAACGATTAACGAAAGCTCTTGCGAGCTCTAAATGAAGGAGTTTGTTAATAAATCGCGAAACAGTCTCGAGTCGCTTAATCGAATCACTTGACGTCATTTTTTGATATTACTTTTACTTTATATCGAATAAATTTCGAATGAAATTCTTTACTGCTTTAAATATAAAAATTGTATATATAAATCTCGCGCAGTCAATAATAAATTATCTTAAATTAAATTAAGAGAAGAGAAAAAGAAAAATTTCTCTAGCATTACTCCACATTTGCCTGGGAAATTTACGGACAGGTCTAGAGCTCGTCACGTCGTATTGCAGTTGTCTCTGACTATTGATTGTTCCCTCCGGCAACTGTTGCCGCGTGACTCGACCTGAGCCAGGAAACATCTTCTTGTAATCCCCCTGTAATTTTAAAGAGATAAAGATTCCTTGAAATTGCTCGGGGAAAAAAAAAAAAACAGAATCCATCTACATATTTGATTTGCGAGAATTGAAAAAATTATTAAGCTTTCTGTCGAAAATCTTTTACAATGTATAATGATTTCAAATTTAATTCTAATGATAATTTTACTTTAATATGAGACATGAAGTACGGGATGACATTTAAAAAGATTTAGATTAAAATTCAAGGGCGTAAAACTTTTTGGAAATTTATAAAAATTTCCTTTGCCCGCGTGCTAAATATGCGAAAGCTCTTACTCTTTCACAAAACTTCATATTTAATTCTTATACAGAAAGAAAAATCAAATTTGTCGAGCATTTGATTTGACTTCTTTGGCTTCTGTCGTTGAAATCATTCTTCCATTAAAATACACGTTCCATAACTATTTAAACATAAATTTCGACGGTTGCACTCGAAAAATCTCGTTTCGCGATAATGGCGAAACTTCCCTCGGGCCGTTCACTCGGTCGAAATTCTTCGTCGACTTCGGGACGAGGGCGCATAATGCGGCCGATTACGCGAGGGGTCCGAACGAAACGAACGAACGAATAAATGAAAAAAAAAAAAAAAAAAAAAAGAAAAATACGTGGTGCTTTTTATGTATACATCCACTAGCAAAATTTCACGACGCGGAAATCTCAACCGACGGCGGAGCTTATTCATGCTCATGTTTATGCGACCCTTATCGGCGTTCGCAGGGCAAACGGGATGAAGGCTGAAAATTCAAAAAGCACGAGGAAACTTAAATGATCCGCCATTCCTTCCGTTTCCCAGTTTTGTCGAGCTATCCACGAGACAGATTCCGCAAATGGAGACTTGCTCATTCTGTCGCGGACTAAAGGGATAATGTGAAGGGTACGTAAAGCAGTTTGAGATTGTTCGCCGGATAAGAAGACTACCCCTCGCACTTACAACTGAACACGTAGTTAGCGCGCTAAGCAGAATTTCACGGTATTATATCTATTTAAGTGGTATCACGATATCCTTGTCAGAGAGACATCAAAAAGGATAGCGAAAATGTCAGAGAAAGAAGATGAAATGTATTTGAAATTAGAGTCGAAAAAATTTAAGCGCAGGCAAAAGGAAATATATAATAGATAAAAAGACTATGTATATTTGACTGTTTCTATTTTAATATATTTTTTTTAAAGAGAGTTTTTTATAAAGAAAAACGCGAGAATATAGCATCGAATATAAAAATAACGACAGCCGTCCGTCATGTTCATTTTATTGTCGATTGCTATTGATTCTGTTTTTTATTTTTTATTTTTTTTTTTTTTTTTTGACAACTTTTACATCTCGAATTTTTCGACCGAGCAAAATAATAATGATGCAACATCACAATTTAATGGTATTTTTGTGATGCAACTCGATCTTAGTTTGAATAAAAATGTTGGGCGCGAGAATCATGAGCAATGAGATGCAAAAACTCCAAAAGAATATTATTCTTTCTTCTTTCGCTGGCTTTAAATCTATCGTGCGAGCCGATTTGAAAAGTGATATCGACAGAATCAAGTAGATGGTTAAGCCGATATTGAGGAGAATTTATCGTGAAGGACCTTGAATGAGAGTCGGGACGAGTGTGATACAAGAATTGCGTTTATGTTCGTCGAATTCGTGAATGCGAAAATCAGATGTCCGAAATTTACGGATGATATCTGATGATCTCGTCGGGAAGAAAATCCGAAATTTCTTAAAAATTGTAATTTCTAAAACTAAATTGAATATATTTAAAATTAAAAAAAGAAAAAGATACATAAAGATCAAGAAATATGATTTTTACATGAAGATAACGTTTCAAATTATCTATTGCTCTTGGAAAAAAAAAATTTTTTTTAATTTAAAAAATGTTACTTTAATTATTTTTAGACACCTTTACTCCCCCAAGTTTTCTATTGATCTCGCATCACTTGTTGCGTCTTCCTTATTTAAAACGAACAATTATCCCGCGAGGAAATCGAAGGAGAGGACAATAATGATAAGATTTACGAGGACGTTAAACGTCATTGTCCTGAGTAGCCGTATGGTGCAGTTGTCAGGACATCCCTAATAATACGAGCGTATCCGGTATATACGTCGCCCCCGGACTGTATGCAAGCTTTTACCGCGGCGATTTCGCTATGAATACAAGCAATGAATGCAGCCGTGATAACCGCACCGTCGTCATCCTTATCTGTACACCGTAATCCTGCCTGTGTCACTGTATAGCTCGCAGGACGACGCGATAAAGTGCGCTGCACTGCAGTCGCATCCCGGCAATGCCGGCGCGCATCATTGTGCTACTTTATCCTGACGTTAAACCTGCTGTCTATTTTTCTTTCGGTTTAGCCATTTTCTATTTTTCTTTTCCTTTTTGCTTATTTTTATTTTCTTCCTTTTTGCGTAATAATTCGGAAAAAAAACAATTTTCTAAAAGAGAGACATTAAATGTTGAAAAGTTATATAACAAGTTTTAATTTTTAAATAATATTTTTTAGAATAATAAATATTATGTGCCGATGAAAGTCAAACTTAATTCTGGTAAAATAATAAAATTGAAATTTCCTGAAAAACGCGAATATATATTTTTACATTTTTATATATTTAATATATCATCGCTTTATTTATAGAGAAATAATTTATCTAAAAATTTAATCATAGATTATATAAAAAAAAAATTTGTTTTTTTTTTCTCTTCTTTTTCCTTTCTCTCTCTCTTTCTAGAATCCCTTCGGTATAGGATATCAAATATTGTGGTAATAAAAATTTCAATTTCAATTCAACTAAATTTAACGATATTTATTTAATCTCTTGACAATTAATTGGCAAAAAACTGCGGTTATATTTGAATTGAACGAGTATTTTCTCGAGAATTTTTTCCATATAGGATATTGAATAACGTGTGGCAATGAGAAAGAAAGTTGAAATTGAATTTTGATGGCGTAAAGTCAATCTGGATCTCAGCTTGTGGGAGATAAAGTTTTGATTCATGCATGATGAATGCACAATCTGTTTTCCCCTAGCTAGCGGCATTTGCCAGCCGGAGGGTTGAAAAGGATTAAAGGAAGGGTTCCTAAGAAGGCGGATGCAATATCGAGTTTGTAAAATAAAGCGATCTAACGGGAACGCAGGTACTTCTCGTTTACCATCCAGCGATATCAAACTATGGAGCACCGCTTTATGAATATGTAAAGTCCGTTAGAGGCGTCCCGGCAAATTGTTTGCGGATCGCATCAAATATTGACAGGGCGCTTGTAAATTTATTCACGGCCGAAATAATGTATCGCGGCCGCGAGATGAGTTCAAGTCCCGATATTTTATCTTCTACGGGAAATGAGATTCTTACTCTCTTTCTCTCTCTCTCTCTTTCTCTCTTGCAAAAAACAAAGCTGTACAATTGCGAAATCCTCTGGTACACTCTAAATTTCGAATTTCCGGAAATTTTTGCAATCGGAAAATGGTTTTTTTTTTTTTATAGATTTTCTATATCGGATTCCAATATTTACATTCTAGAATATTGTAAACTCGAGATTCTCGTATCTACTTTCCAAATTGAAGATTGCGAATTATCAAGTGTTCTTTTCCACTTTAAAAAAAATTCTTGAGAATCTATGCACAAGAAATACATGTATAAACTTTTATAATTTTAAGCTCAATATACATATATATGTTTTATCATATATAATAAAATTAA
Organism: Cataglyphis albicans; assembly: GCA_038406275.1. Classification (NCBI taxonomy): domain Eukaryota; kingdom Metazoa; phylum Arthropoda; class Insecta; order Hymenoptera; family Formicidae; genus Cataglyphis; species Cataglyphis albicans. The sequence goes on from JBCAUJ010000039.1 coordinate 2,638,609, forward strand.
AAATTATATATATTATTTCTGATGCTTGATTTTCTTTTGAAATAATAAATAATCGCGTCAAATATACAGTTTCATAAAGACTGTACTGCTGTTACCTCGAGTGTCACTGAATGACAACAATACCGTAAAATATAAACAATAGCACACTATAGGTTGCCAAGGCCGAAACTGTGTTATTATTAATTCTCGTTGCTTTCCCAAAAATATTTGACAAAATACATCTGCGCAAAATATTATATATTCTTTTTTTAAATCGTAAATTTAAAATCATTAATTATTTATTAAACGATCGATTTATCACAGAATCTTTCGTTAATCACTTGATCTTGCGATCCGTATCTTACTGCATATCTCCATCCAAATAGCAAATTGTTCCAAAAAAACATTTCTTTCTTAAGATATTTGCAATTTTTTAATTGCAGATTATTAAATAATATATAACGTAAAAAAAATTAATGGCGCGCACTTTTTAATATTTAGTCATATAAAGAAGTTATTTCAATATTTAGAAAAAGAATGAGGGAAAATTGGCCAGCTTTCGTTATTACAGAATGTACGTACAATTACCGGCAGAATTTTCCCGTGAGTTTTCTAATCGTATGAAACGGTTTAGCGAACAACATGTGTCCAGGGACGTGTATTTTCGGACAATCGGCGGAGTCGCCAATTAGGAAGCACATGAGGAAGCTACAAGGACGATAATGAAAATAATAATTAGCCGGCGCGGTTGCGGTCCATTAATTGATTTTGCCGCCGAATCGTCATCGTTCTGAACGGTCACTTAATTAATATGACCGGACAATCAAGCGACCGTTTTACTCCCCTAATCGCATTGGTGCCATTTATTTTCCGCGACGCGTTTATTCTTGCAGAAGCAAATGTCAAATTAATCGTATATCTCGAGTGCAAATTTTTTACACATTATTAGAAATTTTTTTCTACTTTATTAATTTAAATTATATACCCTTAATTATAAATTATAACCCTTTTTAAGAATGCTTAAACAAAAAAAAAACATTAATGTTATAATTAAAATAAAATTTAGTATAACAATTTTTTTCACCTTAATTTAATGAATAAAAAACCTTTCTATAAGTATTTTATTTTTAATGTAAAAAATTTTATTTGATTTTTAACTGTGATAAATTCGGAAAAACAACGAATAACTGTAATTCCGCGAGAAATCTGGCAGGGATTAGCTGTAAACTGATTGATGAGACTCGTCGTACAGTCGTCGCATTTCACGAGGGCTCAGAGAAGGGTTGAAGGCTGCAGAAGGCAACAGGGTGATCGTGATGCGGGCTGTTATCGCGAGGATGGTGACGCGTGATTTGTTGAATTATAGCCGGTACTCGGTCTGGCCGCAGCGATCACCCTCGCGTGTTCACCCTTCCGGCATTACCATGTTAAATCAGATTGACGCACCCCTTTCGCGTGTGCGAGCCACCGCCGGTTGTTTTAATTACCTCAAGAGCGATAGGCGACACGTCGCCCGACACGCATGCTTGTTCATAACTCGAATGTAAGCTTCGAAAGAATCCTTTTTCTTATTATCCTTGTCATTATTACATCACTCGTAATAACAATTTTACGTATATAATTTTTATTTTTGAATAGCATTATTTCTTTTTCTGTTACTTAATTTATATTATGTTTCTTTGATTAATTATTCGATTTATTAATTATTTGTTAATTTTATTCTATACATATTTGCTTATTCTTAAAAAAAAAAAAAGTGGAATACAATTTTAATTTTGTGCCATGCAGTTACAAGTTTTTTAGACACATTCTTTCTTAACCGCTAACGATAAGCGTGATTCTTAATAATTTATTGTTGTCTTAAAAAATCTAACCGATGTCTAGTCTAGTTTTTGCCTTCTCAGGATACATGCCGTAATTCTTTATCGGAATGTCAAAACTTCCTTAGAAACTCGGAAGACTGAAAAATGACCCTTTAAGGATGCACGATGCGAACTATCAGGTGTCGAGAGTTTCGATCGATCACAGGATAATTTTATTGATTACAGCCGGCGCGAGGGACGGCGGCGGCAGAAGGTATCCCGTGATTGTGTTCGTGCATGGCGAGAGCTACGAATGGAGCAGCGGAAATCCTTACGACGGCAGCGTCCTGGCGAGCTACGGAGGCGTCGTCGTCGTCACCATCAACTACAGACTCGGCATCCTGGGTAAGTCATGACAGATTTCTTTCGTTCCCGATTCGCGGTCGACGACTCGAGATCTCCTTCCCAGTTCCGGAATCCCGGATTTCCGGGAGAAACCTTCTGTTCTTTTAGATCCGTAAGTCCAGAAAGATCCTCGTATTTCAAAAAGCTTTGGATGCACGTAGGTTTTTGGGAGTTGAAGGTTCTTTGGTTTTTAAATTTTTGACAACACACTCTGTTTCCTTTAATTCCTAAAAAATTTTGCAAATCTTTTTGAATTTTTTCGTATCAATTTGAGAGATTCCTCGATTACTACATCTCTCGTTTTCTCTTTACAGAATTTCTAAAAAAATTTCAGCTTTCTCAATTATTTTACTTTCCGATACAGAATATAGAAAAAAGATGGAAAAAAAAGGGAGAAAAAGAGATTCTCTAAATTATAATTCTCTTAAAAAAATTTGCACTTGTTTCCGAATTCCCAGTTCATCCGCAGAGAGATTTTCAATCTTTTATTTTTTAATTCCTCTACCTCTCCTCTACGTTAAATACATCAATGATTAACCTCGTTTGTCAAGTCAGATATAACTTTCGCGAACTGTTCGAAACTCAGATAAATCACATATGTTAGTTGCTCGCTTAATGGTGTGAAACACTGGCTCCCAGCAGTTGAGATCTGAAACGAGCCAGTCAACCGTAGCTCATTAGCTATTTAGGGCCGGTTGCAACGTCACTTATCCCCCAAGTATGTTTACCCAATTTTCCTGCTCTATCCAGAGGCAACATCCAGACTAGAAGGCCATGATCGCGAAAGGGACGACCGGGCAGAGCCGGTATTAGTGCAACCGACCCTTGAAACCTGGTTGATTGGTTCAAAATACTCGTCTCACACCGCTCGAAACTGCGCGAGATGCCATTAGACCCGACCTGTTACTCCGTGACGTTTGACGTACGACGCTCATCCACGAGAATAAGAAGCCGTGGAAAAAACTCAGGGGAGCGAATAGCGATAAGTTTGGCCGCTAACGCCACGGGGATTGCAAGTTCCGGTTGCGACCCGGCTTGTTGCCTGGCAACCCGAGCAACCAAATCTAATAGGAAACTCATTACGGCCAGGTCTTCCGTTTCACCAAACTAAATTCTTGACTCCACCCGCTTCCTCTCTCTCTCTCTCTCTCTCTCTTTCTCCCTCCCGCTGATCTCGTCTATCATCTGGGTGTCTTAATATCCTCTTATTTAATAATATAACACTAAAAGAAAAGAAAAAATAAATTAAAAATTGTAAATTAAAAAATCAAAGCAATTTAAAGAATTTAACGCCCGAGTTAAAGTAAATTATTACAAGTTTTTAAAGTCAGATTATATAATCTGGTTATTATGAGGTATAATAAAATTTGTTGTAAGATTAGATTAGATTAAATTAGATCAGATTAAACTTTATCTGCGCTACTTAATCAAACAATTAAGACAGAGGAGAGCGAATGAGAGGACGCACGAAGGAAACTTTCCTCATCGAACGTGAAAGATGAAAGCACGTGAGATGACAGCGGACGGAAAAATTCGAATTCGGAGGACTCAATAACGGGCGGGCTGAAAAACAAAAAAAGCTGTGAGGAAAAAAAACACAATAGCGAGTAACGGGATAAAATGGCGACGCGAAAGGAAATTCCACTCCGCGGTAACCGCAATTTCTCCCCTCCCCTCCCCCTCCCCTTCTCTGTCTCGCGCCCCCGCGTTTTTTCCTCCCCCTCCCACTATATTCCTTCGTTTCGGAAAAATGATGCGGCGTTCACAAAGCGCCGCACCGGCCAACGATATCCACTACCTCCCTCGCCGCCCCCTTTCCCACCCCCATTCTCACGCCTCTCATCCGCGCGTGTATACCAGCGTGTACCGGAAAATTTAAATCAACGAATAGCGTTCAGCAGCGTTCCATTGTAACGAGAAGAATAGGAGAGACGCGGAAGCACGATGCGACAGATACGGCCGGAGGTTGAATATCAAATGGGACATGACCGGTGCTTTATTTCTATTCCGCTTTCACGTTCGCACCTCTTTCTGTGCGTGTAAACGCGCGGACGAAAAAGCTTTGTACGTTTTTCTCTCTCTCTCTCTCTCTCTCTCTCTTTCTCCTCCCCCCTCCCTCCCTTCTTTTCTCCATTACGACGTAAAGCACGGAGGATCGTTATTGGATTGGATCAGACGTGGTAGCCCCGGAGGCTGGAAGGCGAGACGAGGAAACATCTCGTAAGACGGGAAAGAGATTGTAACGTCGTATGGGAAGAAATGCAAACGTCGTATTGCACCAAAGTCTCGAAAGAATTTAATCCTGCAGGAATTCAATGTCCCGAAAATCCAAGGAAACATTTGACGAACGTACGTACACGTCGCATCGTCCACGCGATATAAGATCGCGAGGATCAGATCGTGTTAATAATAGAAACATCCAATTACATACGAATTTTCTTGTATAAAAAGAAATGTATTTACTTGTGCAAAAAGAAAGCGAATATAATAATCACGCTGCAAGAAAAGTCCATTTTATAAAAAATTTCAGTCAAAAAAGAAAAAAATAGAGAGATAAACTTTTACAAAAATAATTAATAACAATAATTTGATTTTTGAAGAGAAAGTCCAAAGAATCTAAGAAGAGAAGCAAGTATAAAACAATTTAATCGAGTTTTTTTTTTTTATCGACGAGAGAAAATTTTTATTAAAAAGATTGCACCAACCATGCAAACATTTATTTCATAAAAATTCTGAAAAATGATACAACGATTTTATAGAAAATTTTCTATTAGAAAAAGCAAGTTTGCAAAATCTCAAAAGATAAAAGAGAAAAAGGACGAATATTTTCCTGTGAGGAAATTTCATCAAGCGAGTATTTATTAAACAATCCGCGAGAGCCGTCTGATACAACCTGATCCTGTAAGGATCTATACGAACTTATCTAATCCCGTAAGGGTTTTAGGAGAAAGAAGACTGGGCGTTTTTCCACTCAACACGGCTTTTCAAATTATCGATTTGGCAAGGCCAGCGGAAAACAGTCGGCGCAACATCGTTGACCTAGATCCTGATGACAGTAACGCCTCCCTTGTTAAGGCACCGAGTACCCTAAAGTTAATGTGCGCCGGCAAGTATATATATATATATATATATATATATATATATATATACGGCGGCTCGACTTAT
>JBCAUJ010000039.1:2644059-2709745 GCA_038406275.1 Cataglyphis albicans
GTGCGCCGGCAAGTATATATATATATATATATATATATATATATATATATATATATATATATATATACGGCGGCTCGACTTATAATAGAAGTGATCCTCTTAGCTATCTTGAAGAACAACTCTCACGTACGTCAGCGGGTAAATATGACAGATAATTTAATGGCGCGGGGCTTCGCGAGGTAAACAGCGCCGGACCGAACGGCGAGTCTTACTACTGGAAATATCACGTTCGAACTTGCCAGTAGCAATAATCGTCGCGATCGCGATCTAATTCCGGTCGAATGAAAGAAAGGAAAAGGCGGAAACTATCCTCCCTTCAGAAGGGTCGGCCCGACTCAATTAACGCTAATCTAATTTCCTTCTCTCTATCTATATATTAAAAGAGAGAGACTGGAATTATAACTGACTACATAGCTGACACTGCTGATAATTTTCAGTTTCGCGAGATGCAATTAGGAAATTGCTTAACGGATAATTATTCGCGAAAAGTTTTCTATTTTTTTTTTTCATTATTAATCTTAGCAATTCTTATATAAAAATGTTAGAAAAAATTAGTACGACAATTCGCTACTAATTGAACTCATCCTATAATTGAAAACGATCACAATCGTGGATTAAAAATACTTGGTTGGCATTAGCTTCTTATCCGAAGATCGTGCCAACATAATTTCTTTCGCATTTGTTTGTTTTTGCGTCGATACCATCTCGACAGAATAAATATAGCGATAAACATGAGGAAATCTTGGACATCTGGCAGATTTACGAATCCGGATTTATTCGGCGGAAGCGGAAGGGAACGAATAAAGTCGGTCCGTTGACGAATGTGTATTTCGACGAGGGCAAAGTCGAACGATTTGTGTATCGTGACAATGCCGTGGCCGACAAGCCGGGTAAGACTGTTGCCACTGGCGCCATCCGGCCGTCATAAATATCGCCTCGACTCCGCCAATTGATAGCGATATCTCTCGTTCGGCGAAACGATACGCAAAGTAGGACGTGATACGTGTCTGTTACACTAAATCATAACGCTCGCTCGCCCCAGACGGGCCAATCTCTACATCCTCCCCCCAGCCATTTAATCCCTTCGCGCAAAAGGGTGCGCGACAACACACACACACGTACACATGTTTCCGGTGGTCGGACAATACAAAATCTAGCTCAAATAATTCGGACAGTCCCGCGAATGGATGGACGCGCAAAAATCACAACTTTCCCACTCGAGCAGAATAAATAATTGCGTAAATTAAGTTTCATGCTGTCGAACGAGACGGTCGTCCCCTTCAAAGATATGTAGAAATTTTTTTTATCGGAGAAAAATAAAAAAAAAATCTTACTTATTAGTGGTACATAATCACATATTAGTGATAATTAAAATATTTTTTTGCATTTCTCTAACAATTAAAAAGACATTTTCGCACAATTAATAAAGAACTGATATAATTTGTGTATACATATCACACATTGTGTGTAAATATTATTAAAGCGATCAATTAGACTCAAGTATAATGATCAGCCATTATAATTATATCCTATAAATTTATCTCATTTTCCTATGCGTTTAGTACATCTAACGATTTATCTCATCTGTCGCTCGATGGTCCGTGACAGGGAACGATTGGAATTAGCACTATCGGCGGTAATTCCGGCACGATCACGGTGATGTTATACTAGCCGTAACCGCGGCGATAATGGATCGTCGCGCGCTAACCATATAAGCGGGGCTTGTTTTGATTGCAGGCTTTCTAAACGCCAACACAGACTCGCACTTACGCTCGCCAGCGAATTACGGCCTGATGGACCAGATAGCGGCGTTACACTGGGTGCAGGAGAACATCGCTTATTTCGGCGGCGATCCCAAAAACGTCACGCTAGTGGGACACGGTACCGGAGCCGCCTGCGTTAACTTCCTGATGACCAGCCACGCCGTACCCGATGGTGAGTCACCCCTTTTTTCTTCAACCCGTAATGTGTGTTGATGAATTTAATGATATTCAACACGAAAACTTTTACTTTTTTCTCTTTGGATAATTATTTAAAAAAAAAAAAATATATATATATATATATATAAAGCAATCTACATTAATCAATTCTAATTATAATAAGAAAATTTTATAAAATTTTAAAATTTTAATAAGCGCATTAAAAAATGTTTAATTTATTAAATAAATTGTTTTTCCTTAATAAAAAAAGATTTCGACGTTAATTCATAAAAAAATGCGATTGGTCCAAGACATTTTGCATATCTATTATACATAGAAAATATTACATAATTTTATTCAGGAGCCAAGATATATCTTCTATCTAAAGTCTCGGATGCTTCTAGAGAAGTAATCCTAGCAACAGTTTATTGTCTTGGATCAAGTCATGGAGAATTGTTGCTCTTGTCGCGTCACGACGTGGAAACAGATAACGTCACGCAGAAACGACAGGGTGAAACGGATAGGAGAGGAGGAGAGGAGGAGAGGAGGGAGAAGGGAGAAGGGACACAGGTCGAAGAGCGAGAAGCCGCACGAGACAATGATACGGAGGAGCTAGGAATAATGGGCTGGTTTACCAGACGCCATAAATTACGAGGGAATCAGCTGGCCCGACCACCATTGACAACTCGCAGCTGTAGTGAATTATCATCCAGAAGGTCCCGGCGATAAGCTCTGCGGTTCCGAAACAGATTGCAATACTTCGTTTTTTGTCGTCTCGCGCTGATAAAAGCAGAACCGTGTGACTCATCGAAGAATACGACGAAGAATAATGGCGAGCGATTTCCGACCAAAAAATTATATCGCATCTCTTCTCCTCTCGTTCGTTATCCTGTTTGCGCGCAAAAACTCACCGCGATACAGCGCGATAAATAATACAGAATAATAAAACTTAAGTTCTTTCGTATATCTATAATAAATATATATATATAATTAAATTGGGAGAATAATTTAATCTTGGAATTTTTTTTTTTTAATTTCTGCTTTTAATTTCTATACAATCTGTAGAATTTTAATATCTTAAAATTTTCTCAAATCTTTATTGTTAGATTAATTTTTGTTTTGTAGAGATAAACTTTTTTCAAATTTTATTATCATTTAATCGTTAATTATTTGCATTCTAATTATTTTTTACATTTTCCCAATTATTATAGATTTTAAGTTTTAGATTTTTTTGTTTTACATTCTCCTTGCTCTTTGAATACCTTATACGCTTGAGTCTTTAAATCTCGACTTCTCTAAATTCCGATTTTTCGATTTCTCGATTACTTAAATCCTGCATCTTAAATCTCCAAGTTTCTTGGTTCTTTGTGGATTCGATTTTGTTCTTTTAAATTTCAATGTTCTTCTTGATACCCCGTTCCCTTTGAACCTGCACCTTTAATTCGTCGGACGCTTGGCTCCTGGGATTCTGTTCCCTCGAAGGAATTAATTAATCCTCGAGTATTATGGAGGACTGCCATTAAATCCAAGTAACGCGACGGAATTTGAGCCGGCGATAATCCTTTAATAGTCCTTTAATGTCGCGAGCTTCGACACCGTCTTATCGTTCGGTGTCGTCCTTTCGACGACGACGGATATCGGAAGAACGGGGCCATCTTGATTCCGTAATGTCGGAAATACGTCGAGAACGCTGTCCCTCAGGATATTCAGAGTTTACTCCGATATCTCCTTAGCTAAATGAACGAGATCCAATAGGATATCGACATGTATCGGCGTTGATAAGATCACTCTAGAACATTTCACGTTCAATATTCAGATTCGGACTGACCGAGCAAATTGGGATTACGCGTGGAAGAACGTTGCTTGTCGCTTCTATTCTATTAAAGCTCTTCCGCATTGTATGCTCGTACATTCGAATACAGCGAGAATTCTCTCTGCAAGTTCTCAAATACTGACAGAATTTTGAAGTTTAAGCGCCCAAAAGTTAATAATAATTACATATAATTTTATTATATTTAAATATAACATATCGTATTAATAATAAAATAATTGCAATATAAAAATAATTGAACCGTTAATGTGTCTTTAATTAATTGTATGTAATTAATGATAAATAATTATTTACATATAAATATATAAGAAAATTTTCCTTACATTTTTTAGTTAACATCGAGAGAAATACTTTATGTATAACAGCTTTCGCGGAAGGAACCTTATATCCTCGAAATATCAAGATTAACGACTCATAAGATTGGGATTAAGTAACTTATTCCGGTCTTCTGTATTAAATAATAGACCAACTAACACGAGGAAGCTTGCAACACGTCGTGTTTGCTCTGTTGCCTTAATTTTCTTCGCACTGCGAGAGCCGTGCATTCTCTTGCCTATTCATCTCTTACGTAATGTCCAATTTTCCGACACGTGATGAGAAAATTAATCACTAATAAGCTCCAGGCCAAGGCCAACTTGGGGCTACCCCAAGATAATTCATATTTTATTATTATTACCGAGACAAGAAACTTCACGATTCTTTCTTTGTCTTTTACCTTCTGCAGAAAGGTAGAAAGTAGAAACTCTTAATTAAATGGAAATGAAAAGCGATGCTTTATTAGCTCCTTTTCCTGAGAAATGAACATGATTGCATTTACTTAATTATTAATTCTTCTTTTCATCTCTAATTACTTAATAGTAATACATCAATAATAACACGCGCGCCTAAGTAATTTACAAACGTTATTAATTAAATCTGCTCTCGCACAGACGGACATGCGTAATTATCGCTGACGTAAAATTATATAAAATTATATAAATTATATAGCTTAAATATTTTATTACACAAATTTCTTCATTTATATTTTGCAATATTTTAAATTAAGCGCCCGTTATATATCATCTATTTTTTCACACACTTCTTCTTTTACACACCTTTTTTTACACGGCGACGTTCGGTGCGCCTTCTTGGTCCTCATCTTTAGAACGGAAATCGCTATCGGATAACATCGTAATGGAAATCGTTGATTGGAAATAAATCTATCGAGCGATCGAGATGAGAGTATTCGCGTTACTATGCATTGAAACTCGGATTGTATTTCGTTTACTCAGGTAATATCGTAGTTCCGTTCGCGAAGGGAACCGACCTCGAAATCATCTGAAAACTCAATTCTACGCGTCGCGATATATAATCTTTCTTCCCCCCCCCTCCCCCACCCCCTCCCCCCCCCCGCTCTCTCTTCCCGCGCGAGCAAACACTTTTGCATTGCGAGATATGATTTGCGAATCCCGAGATAAAGCCGAGGACCTTTCCAAGAGGCGGGCACGGGCGCGAAGAATTCCGAAAACGCGTCTCGCGAATGCGGTGATTCTAGGATATAGAATTTTTACGAAGGGTGGAACATTTCCAGGAACACCAAATATGCAAAGGATGCGAAGATTGCGTTAGAGCTGCGAAGGATAACGAGGCAGGGAAAAATTGCTCGAGATCTCAAGATCTCAGGAAAGAGAAGGGAGATATTCTTTTATCAATACTTAATTATCCCTGTCTCTCCATTTGAGTGTTTTGCGCTAAAATAAAAATTTTACTTCATGGGATGCATTAAGTGTCATTAAATATTTTAATCACAAGCAGATATTCGTATCTGTTATTCATCATTATTATGAAAGAGATGAATAAATAATGCGCTTAAATTTGAGAAATCAGCTGCAAGTTCCCGAACGCTTTTGAGGCTTGTAAACGAATCTTACAAAGCGCACTGTATCTGTTATTAACAACGGCGGGCTCGATTGCAGGTCTGCTGTTCCATCGAGGCGTCCTGATGTCCGGCAGTGCACTTTCACCCTGGGCGTTAGTGAGAGGCGCCGCCAATTACGCCATGCAGGTCGCCAAACACCTAAATTGTTCGTCGGTGAGTACCAGCAAACACATGTCTATCCGATCGCGCCGAAATTATCCCGCGCGTCAGTCTGTAATTTCATTAATCCTTCCAGCATCCTCTTTCTCTCTCTCTCTTTCTCTTTGTCTCGTCAGCCTTTTGCTTGAAAAGTATGACGGATATAAAAAAATACACGTCTCTCTATTTAAACATAGAATTTAGTAGAATTCAAATTATTATCTCGAGAACACTTTTGTTAAAATTAAATTTTTATTATAATTAACTCCGATAAAAAGAGAGAGTAAATTAAATTAAAAAAAAAAAAAAATATTTTAAATTGAATTTAATAAATATTTGAACTGGGAAGAAATTGGAGAATGAAGTTTTCGAAAAATCTCTTGAAAATTTGAAAGCGCTTCAAACAGATTCCAACTTTACGCGACAACAAGGGCATCGATGAATCCGGCGTTGAATTTGGATACGTTTTGTTTATATCAATTTACAGGGACCGATCGACAGGACACGTATCCGTTATATTTCATCGCCTCGGCACACACATACACACACACATACACACACACACACACACACACAAAATTTCTCTCTCTTTCTCTTTCTCTCTTTGCGTTAATTCTTCTTCGCTCGTTTTCGAGCACCTATTCGCATAATTCACAATAATGCCGAATGTCGGCGATGAAACAACCGTTGCATAAGAGCGGATGGACATAAATTAAAATATCAAATACGCGAATAACCTCGCTCGTCCGTGTTTTTACAGCGTTAATTGCGCAACACCAATTATATTAACGGGTCGTTTCAATTAAGCTAATATACACCCGAGACATACATTGGCCCCAATAGACGAGCACGCGCGCGCATTTTCGATTGTAGAAGGGAAGCTGAATATCGTAAATTGCAAATTGCCGTTGGATGCAAATTTTCGTATACATATAACTGTAACAAGGCAGAGAGATTGTTATTTTATTGGGTTGATAATTTTTTTAATCGCTCGAACGCTCGCGTTACTTTAATTCTACATAAAGCAATGTTAATAAAAAGAACATAAAAATGAATAAAGTGCAGGTGTTATTTCAGAATTCAATAAGTAGCGCCGTATACACACTCTATCATCGTACAGATGATTCCGCATTTTTCTCCCCGTTTTCTCTTCCCTCTTTCTTCTCTCTCTCTCTCTCTCTCTCTCTCTCTCTCTCTCTCTCTCTTTCTCTCATCTCGCTTCTTCTCAGGATACAATCCTGACACTATGCCATGAAAAATATGTTGTCCTCGGTTGACGGCTATTTTATTGAAGGTGAATTACGTACTTGGCCCACTTTATAACCGCGGCGAGCCGCCGTGACGTCTTCTTTATTGAAATTGATATGCAGCGCTGTAAATTCCGGCGACGATATTCCCGATCGTCGTTGAAAGAGCCCCAGATATAAACCTTTTATAATCCCGTCCTCGCATCCTCGTCTGTCAAAAATAACGCAATAAAAGATAACCCGGTTTCATCGGTGTTTTTCCAATTCAAACTTTCCCCTCCACGAATACCCCTCCCCGTGGGAGGGGGAGGGAGAGGGGAGCGTAGATGAAAGAAGGACGGGTGGGTGAAATGAAATTGATTCCCGCTACAAGTTCGCTGATCCGAACGGCATAATATAATCCCCGAGTCTCGATTTCCATTTCGCGCGCGGCCACTTTTTCCGCGGGCCACTTTCAGAAACATCGAGAAACAATCGGCGCTTAATCCTCGTTTAATCGTTACCTTCAATCGCGTACCGCAATTCGGAATCCTTTAGACACGGTAAACCGTATTTTTCGGGTAACGGAGCTTCTTTTTTTTTTTTTGCGCCTCGATATTGTATTCGCCGAAAAAGGAATATTTTATGAAATTTATTTAATTTCATCTCGATGTTTTAAAACTCTTTTTCTTTTTAGAAAGAATTTTTTTAATACTTTCTTGTAGCTACATTTATTTCTTGCTAATTTATTCGAGAATTTCACTTAAACGGGAGTTTTCCTTTTCTTTCGAATAATATATAAAGACTTTATTTATTCTCTTTAAAGAAAATATGATATCTGACGATTCTCCCTTCCGTTATCGCTCCCTTGAATTCTACGCGAGAGATAAACTGTATTTAACACGCGAGAGATAAATCACGTGGCCGACCTAGACGAAAGACGTGCCAGAGTTGACGCATATCGCGTCGACATTTTCCAACGCTATTTTCTCCACTATGAATGTAACCCACCATTTGGAACGCGAGTCGGCACCTTAACGAGGCTGCCTACCTCCTCTGGGCAAGGTAAACAAGATTTTCGTGCGTCGCTCAGCGGAATTCAGCCGCGTCCGGATCTGCTGGACCGATGAAGACCGCGCTTCGCCGACGATTCGCTTTAATTCGACGGTACGCAAATGAATTGCTTTAGCGCCAGTAATCGTCTTTCAGCTGCCGACGCGGCGTGGGAAATGGACGGTGAGGGGTGGAAAGGAGGGTTGGCCGCAATCGAATGTCGAGTCGGTCGCTGACGAAACGGACGACCCCGACCGCGTGTGCAAATTGGCCGCGTACAACGAGGGCCCCCCTCCCCCCCGAGTGGGCAAAATCTCCCCCTGATTGCGCCCCATCCCGATAAAATTACCAAGCGCAATGTTGCTACATTTATGTACAACAGTGTCTCGCAAATCGCGATCTTAATTGAACGAGAGTTTGCAGTCGACCTTCCCCTCGGCGCAAAATATCGATAGATACTAATATCGTTGGCGGAGTGTGTTCTATAAATTTTTCACGCCGTGTGTTTTTGCAAGTCTATGATTCGCAAAATTAACATTTCATTCAAGTGATGTCAGCTTGAAATTAACTGAAGGAATAGGATTCTTTTTAAACAATATCATTTGTAAATAATATTCATGCAACGTGAATTTTTAATTACAAAATTATTACTTGTATCTTGACAATACTTTATTATTTTATCATAATTTATTAAAGGGATCAGATTATTCTACGTCTATTTATTTTTACATCGCGGAAAGTTGAGCGTTAAAAGAGGTGCAAATGACAAAAAAAAAGTTTTCTTTTTGGTCGTAATATTTGTGCGATATTAAAGAAATTGAGACTCACTGACATCTCTCTTTCTCACATTTATAGAACACGGCTTTATTCTTTATTCGCAGGCGACGGGAGATCCTCAGAACCTGCTGAGGTGCCTGAGGGACGTATCCTTGAGCGAACTAGAGTCGGTACCTGTTAAAGGACTAGAGTTTGCGCCAGCCTTCGGTCCAAGCATAGACGGTGTCGTAATCGATCCCGGCGATCCCGAGGATCAGGACTACACCCTACAAGTCGACACGATCAATACGCTCAACAATATCCTTCTGAGGAAGGACGTCGTGGCGAAACTGTCGAGGTATCATTCGACTTTTCTTTTTGCCTCAATCGTTATAACTCGCGAGATCGAGCTTCGAGACAAGGGAAAATAAATAGCGCGGGAAACAATATCGTTGCCCGGCGGGGGAGCCATCGACGAAGAAAAATAAAATCGCATCCTACAATGTTCAGGAGAACTTTCTTATTCTTCGTTCGAAAAATACGAAACGCTCGCGTGTAAACAGAAAAACTGACAAGATCCAAAAAAACTTTCATATCTAAAGTGCCGATGGAAGACTCTAAGTACTTGAGTTTTCTACAAATTAAAGAACGCGAATAGCCGTAAAGATTTCTGTATATATACTTACATATATAGTTAATTTTTTTCATATTTTCAAAAACTCTCTATTATCCTGAATATTTTATAGTTTATGAGTGACACATCAGAGCCTTGCATTAGACAAGAATGTGATTCTTTAAGTAAAAGTCCCGAGGCTAAAGGGAAAACTTCTCGTATCTCGAGAAAACTTTTCATATACTTCGAGACGGAAACTTATATGCCCTAAAATGTTTTACAGATTGCAAACTCTTGTTAATATTTCATGGAACATCTTTTTTTTTTTCCTCTTAAAAATGCGTAAGAAGGTGAATTCGTGAATTCGCAGATACGACCTGATGGTGGGTGTCGTTCGCTCCGAAGCATATTTTTCCTTAACCGCCGATGACGCTCAATATGGGATCGAGGCTGACAGGAGGACGAGAATCCTGCGCGAATTCGTGCGAAACACGTACACGTATCATCAGCCGGAGATCCTAGCAACCATCATAAACGAGTACACGGATTGGGAGCGACCTGTCCAGCATCCCGTTAATATTAGGTAAATTTCAGAGAAATTTGATTGACAGCAAAATTTAAACCGATATCCTTCCATTTATTTAATAACCATTATTATTCTAATTAATTATTATTAATTATTTACGCGTTGCACTAATAGTAAATAAATCATCCCTACATTTAATTATTTGCTAATTTATTAACTCTTCCTTTTACGAATTATTCAATTCATTTATGTATTATATTATTTAAAAATTATTTTAAATTTTTGTCGTATCTTTTTATTTTTTTTTTATTAATATAACAATATGACAATTTTGCAACAGTATACTATAACAATATTACAAAAAAAAACATATTATTAATTATATAGAAATGTAATTTTAAATTTCTCAAGCATATTTTAACGATAATTTTTTATCACCTATTTTAAATTTATTTTTAATGAACGTTTGAAAAACGTTTAAAATATATTATGAAAGAGGATTATTTTTTTTTTTTCAGAGACGAGACCCTGGAGGCTTTGGGAGATGCGAATGTCGTCGCTCCAGCGACGAGAACCGCGGATCTTCATAGCCAATCCCATAGAAATTCCTATCTATATGTCTTCGACTATCAAACGAAATTTGGAGACTATCCTCAGGTTTGTGATAAACCAAGAAAATATTTTATCGAATAAGCTAGAATAAAAGGGAATTGAAAGACTCTCCAGACGCTATAGAATCCTGAGAATAAAAGACATCTGTGCAAACATATATTCCGAAATATTTCTCAGATATTGTATACGTACATATTTATATTTGTAATATAATTTACACAGTATATTTTATATTATTATTATAAAATACATTCGATTTAAAAATCTTCTCCTTAAATTATGGGACGTTCTATTTATGAAATAAATATTGGTTTTATCGTAATTGAATTTAAATACATGAAAATATTGCAGTTAAATTCATCCAGAATTATTTTAATAAATTATTAAGGAATATAGATAAGACTAGTTTATCTTTACTCTCTATTTTATTCATATTTATTTAGTTATCTATTTAACTATATTACACACGCACACGCGCACACACGAAAACGGAAGTTAGGATTCACCGGAAATGTGGCATGGCGGTGACTCTTGCTCATATCTGATTTTAGAAACTTATGAGAGGCGTACGACCCCTCGTTTCCCTCATCCCCTTTCCTTTTGCCTGCTTCTAGTTTCGAACTTCGAATGAATTTCGGTGCCGCGATTATTAATGCTACATATATTAACAATATCCCCTCTCTCCCCTCCCTCTCCCCCCCCTCCCCCTACCCCTCGCCGTTGCCCTCTGCTGGGGGTTGTGTAACAAGAAACGGATGTGTGAAGGGAAATTCGAAAATTGCATCGCTGCGACGATGAGACTAGTTATTACCGTTGCGCGGAATTTCGAGATATTATCTGAACATGTGTTCTCGATGCATATATTAGCGATGTGCCTCGTGTAGCACATTTTAGTTATCCAAGCATATATACATGCGGGACGAATAAGACGCGAATATACGAGGGATTCAAAGACGTAAAAGTTTCTCCTTCTCTCTCTCTCTCTCTCCCTCTCTCCCTCTCTCTCTCTCTTTCTTTTTCTACGAGATACAATAAAAATTTTCCTCGATCTTCGTCTCGAAAGACGCAAAAAAATTTTTAAATAAATTATCACCTTCATATCTACCGCCTCGTAAATTCGAAAAAACAATGGTACAATTTTAAAGAGAGCCCAAACGCGCAAGCGAGATCCGACGAGGAGAGGATTTGAAATTCCACGCTCGCCTCGCAAGCACCTGCAGCTTCCAACTACGGCGCTCTCTCTCTCTCTCTCTCTCTCTTTTTCTCCTCTCTACCTCGCACCTTTTGCGCCTTACACCCGATGCATTTTGCATACGAATATCGTCTAGCACCTCGACCTAGCGATCACCGTTGCCGTCAACCGGCGAAATGAAAGTGCATTAAACGTTCAACGCGCGCGTCCTTCCCTTCATCTCCCTGCCAAGCCCCGGTCCTTTTCGCCCCTTTCACGTCTCGCATCACGGAGAGAGCCAACGAAGAATAAGGATCGCGCGTAAACGTTGCAACGAACTTATTGCGCCTGCTACGATTGCATGCAGAAAAACGTTTCGGTCGCACACGAAACGCGATATCGTCCCCCAGCAATGCAACGCGGACGTGTTTCTTATTCCTGTACCGTGGGACAAACTCAACGACCTGAGATATTCCTAATGCGTTTCAAGGGAATATTCCTGCTTTCGTTCCGCGTAATTAATAACTGAAACGGTAATCGTAAAACGAGAATTATTGATAATGATATATGGACGCACGTAAATTTGTCAAAATGTAGTTATTTTGAAATTTTACGAATAATGATTTAATTACAACTTGATTATTGCTGTTACCCGATAATTACCCCGCAACACGAAAATATGAACCCTCCATTCCGTATTATTTGATAATCATTATTCCATGATGTGTTTCATATTTTAGAACCGGTTTTGAATTAAAGCGGCCCTAGACCACGTTGCTTAAGAGCTCGCTCGCGTGATTCGAATTTTCCAAGGACGTTCCACGCTCAGGATCGTTAAAATGACGCGCCGGCTTCGCGGAGAATCGGCCGAGGCATTTTTACAATCTCAACGGAAGATTCCACGAGTGCTTTCGTATGATCGGGTGCAAAAGAGAGCCGTTCGGAGAAATTCTTTTGAATTCCGCGGTCAGTCCGATCCGGTCAATCCCTCGATTGAACCAGTCGATTGAGTCTTTAAACGAGATCGAAGTTATCTCGAACCGATTACGGGATTCTTCTCTTTTATTTTGAACGTTTTTAAGGGAATTGCATATTAAAACATTATTATAATTGTATAACAAAAAATATGGAGACAAAAATAAAAATCGCAAAGACGAATCTACAAAGAACGAAATTAAATTCCTACTTTCATTTTTGTTCTATCTCCATTTAATTTTACTTTTTTTATGTTTTTATATTTTGTATACAATAATTCTAAATGCTATGCACTATATACTATATATAAATTTTATACTATGTGTGCGTGTTGTATAGAGGCCGGGATGCATTCACGGAGAGGAGCTGCCATATTTTTTCGGAGCACCCCTGGTAGGAGGCCTGTCCCATTGGCCGAAGAATTATACCAGGTCCGAGATAGCGCTCTCCGAGAGCATGATACTTTATCTGACAAACTTTGCACGCACCGGGTAAGTCATAAAATAAAGTGAAAACGAGGCGCTTGCAAAATACGATAAAAACTTTGCCGAGAACCGCTATTATAATGATCGTTTCTGACTGCCAGGAATCCAAACGAGGGCACTCCCGATCCTGGGCCCCTTGGCTCCAGACCGGAAAGGACCAAGGTCAAGAATATCGATTGGATTGCCTACGAGGCCGTTCACAAGAAATATCTTAGCATAGGTCAGCCTCTATACAAGACGTTTTATCTCTCTTGTAACACAATGTGAAATGCTCTTTTATCGCGCGCGTTTATATTTATTGATGTATCAAGTATTCTTTTTTAAAATCTGTGTCTTTATATCGAGAAATTTCTGATTTATGTATCTTTATTAATATATTTATTATACTGTATTTATATTAAAATATTTTATCAACAAATATTTTGTCTATTTTGTAGAACTCAACAAGTCAAAGTTGAAGAATCACTACAGGGCTCATCGCCTCTCTTTTTGGCTAAACTTAGTGCCCGACCTTCACAAACCCGGCTCAGACGACGTTCCTAGGTCGCATCATCTGCTCGATGCGGAACAGGTATTTAAATCAAATTATAAGAACAATTATCAATTAATCGCGTAATTGTCAGAAGCGTCATAAGAAGTCAATCAATCAAATTTAAAAAGAATTTTCCCCAGGTGCCACCCAGATTTATTCAAAGACTGCCAACAACCGCGAGAACGACCACCTTGGAGGTAACTTCTATAGAGAGATCCTCGTCCAACGTGTCGACGGCCACGCCCAGTGACATAGCTTTCGAGGATACGACGGCGCAACCCGAGGATGGTTTTGCGGCTTATTCCACCGCCTTAAGCGTGACAATCGCGATAGGTTGCAGTCTACTGATCCTGAATGTGCTCATCTTCGCCGGGGTGTATTATCAGCGCGACAAGAGCAACCATCAGCATCAGGGCTGCTCGAAAAAGCGCCAAGAGAACGGCCAGATGCCCAACAACATCTGCGGCGAGCTGGAGACCAAAACTGCCGAACGTCATCACATCCAGCACATACCGCCGCCGGAGTTCGCCGATCTCCAGAACAATACTTGTCACGTGCCTATGCCGCCCCCGCCGCCTAAGAACACGAAGCCCGGCAAACCCGGCCAGAATCTCATCATCAGTCCCAATCAACTTCAGCAGGAGAGCCTGGCCATGAGCGGCACCGGGACCCTGAAGAAGGGGCACAATCATCCCCAGGTTATGGAAGAGCTGAGGGTCTGACTCTAGGAGACAGCGCGGCCGATGAATTAATATTCTACGCCGCGAGTAGATTAGAAATCGCCGATCATCAAAAAATCATTATTTCAAAATAAAGTTCTCATTGTCATTCTGACAATGAGCGTCACAAGGAACCTGAAGATGGAACACGATTGTTTTTAGGTAATGAAAAAAAGCTAAGAACCGGACTCTAAATACGGATACCAAAACTTTAAGATTCTGAAATCGTCGTGAGTTTGAAGTTGTCCGGCATTGTTTGTCATCAGTCTAGTTGCGAAACAGAAGAGAAATATGAAGATTAAGATTCCGAAACAAAACCCAAAGTTAAAATGAGGAGTCATTCCGATAATAGTGTCTCCCTGACACTCGACGGCGAAAGGGGAGGACTCTATAAAGTTTTCCTCCAAGCGATCGTGACTTTCGATAGATAAGAAGTGATAAAGAGGAAAAAGTACTAATGTGCGGCGGTGTAGTTGAGATTTTTTGCCGGAAATCAAATTCGCGCTAGAGGCTTTTATATAAAGCCAGAAAGGATTACGGGATCCGAAAAACATGGGTCCGGAAGCTTTGTCCCCGTTAATGTCGACGCTATCGTTTTCTACCTTTCGAATTTGTGCGACCAACTGCCGAACATTACATAGTCTTTGACGGAATATCCGCGTTAAATAGAACTCTTCACCTTCGAAAGAAGAGAATTTTGGAATAATCTTTCTAAGAGTGATTCCAAAAATTATTCATGTATCGAATCAACGTTAATTTTTACTGATATAACGTACGAATTGTTTAATTACCTTCTTCAAGTTTTGTCTGTACATTTTTATAAATATTTTTGATTATATTTATTAATTTTATTATTTATTTTTTATTTAATTTTATCTTATTTTATTAATCCTATTTTATTTTGCCTTTTGTTTATAAGGATTCAAATGTTATTGGGCCTTAATTCCTTTTTTACACGCATGTTTTTTGATTTTTAATTAATTAATTTTCTTAAATAATTATTTCAGCAAAAATTAGCGATACTTTTACACATAACAAATTTTTATTTTATTTCTATCATTGTTTTTTCACATAATATAGACTGACGGTTCGAGTCCATTCGTGCCGATATTGTCCTCGTTCTTCCGAGTGATCATGATAATGATTCGAGTCGCTGCCACGATGATTTATTTCCATGATGTCGATCGTTCAAATGCTCAATTAAAATCTGAATTAACCCTTTCCTTCTCAAAATGATCACTTGACATTTTCACAATAAATAAGTTTGCATTGCAAAAATTTTATTGAAATTTGGAATAAAAATTGTATCCCTAATTATTATAAAATAAAACGACATATTCTGTTACCTTTCTTTTGTTGCAAAATATATTATAAAACTAAATCATGACAAAGATCATTGCAGAATAGAACGAATAATTATATGAGAATAAAAGGGTTAAACGGGCGATCGCGCATCAATCGAACAATCTTTTTTACAATAAGATTAAAAGGAAGTCAAATGATCGACGGTACACAACAGTATACTGCCAAACGATCGCGATTCGAAAAGAAATTGCAGATCGTTGAATGAAAAATCGCGATTAGTCAGAATTCTTGAGAAAGAAAAGCTATTGCGATACAAAAAAAAAAAAAAAGAAAAAAAAAACGTTTTATAATAAAAATAGAGCAACTGCAAATTTAATCAATTCTTCTTGTTTTGGATGTAAACATTTCCGAAAAAACTATGCGAGGCAGGCATTCGCATAAGCATTAGCTATAAGTCACTTTATAAGAATTAATATTATTATCGTCATATAAACTTTATTGGATTTATTTCTTCAAGTATTTTAATTTCATTTTAATGGTATAATTTCATTATTTTTAAATTTGCCAAATTAAAAGAAAGAAGGATTAAATTTGGAGTTGTCTAATTTTTCAAGGATTAACGAAAGATTTCTCACAAACGGCGACAGACTGCTCAAGGGTCTTTTGAGCGCGATTTCGATTGTAAATAAATGTTAATTAAGCTTAAGTCTGTCGCTGACGCGCTGTTAACGAGTGAAGAACCAGCGAGGAGCTCGGGAATAGCTCCGATTGTAATAATATTGCACGTCGACGACAGAAAAACGGTATGTCAACGTGGTGGAAAGCACACTAGACGTAATTTTAAATTTGTATATAATTGACATTACAATAAACTATATAATAAATTATCGATTGCCTCAATCCAATCTTCCCCGAAAACAAAACGCCCGGCTTTATCAGCTCACAGAAAGATCAATAATGATTCTATCATTTAATTGATTAAAAATAAATAGAGATTATTTAAATATAAATTAAAATATACTATTAACGCATAAAAGTATGTAAAAAAAATCAATATATTTTTCACTAAGAATTTTTGGTAGAGATATTTTTAGGAATCTTAGAGATTTTTGGCAGAGTAAACATGCGCATAATTTTGGTTTAGTGAACATAAAATTTTATTCTCGTTCATTCGTTGAAGCTCTACGGTTTAAATAGTCGCGATACACATGATATGGCAAGTTTGCAAAACTTTATTCGCAAACCTCAATTCGAACTAACACGAGGCTTTATAAGACACAAGGTACAAAAAGATGGGGGTTGGTTCCTTTGTCTTCGACAAACGAACCTTACGATCAGAGACGCGCTTTTAGTTTGCTTTTATAATGGCAGTTAAAAGCGAATGCTACCATTCTTTTTCTCTCGTTTTTTTCCTCAAAACTCCTCACGGGACAGAGATCGCTTTTAAAATTATTAATTAAAAACGACCTGATATGCATTGTGTGTAACTCGATACACATAATATAAAAATTAAATAGTATAAAGATTTAAATACAGATTGTAAATAAATTATTAAAATTTGGAATTATAGTGAAGGGAATAGCGTATTAATCTTATAATATATATAATATTAACACACACGCACACACAAGATTCACATTTTAAGCAGCTGTTAATTGATTTCATTATATTTCAATAAGTATTATGGTGCGATATTATATATTTCCGGCCGTTTCTTCGCATGACATAATTACCAGTCAGTTTTCTTTCCTCTGATCGTGATTCGTTCACACGCGAAAACGTTTATGTTTACACAAAACTTGCTATCCTGCCTTCTACTTTATAATAATACAATATCTACGCATGCTACAACTACGTAGCGCGAAAGCCGAACCGATAATCCGTTGCTACTCGACTAGGACCTTGTCTTACGCTACAGTAAACAAGAAACAATAACAAAACCGCTGAAAAATAATAACCGCTCCGTCGCACGCCATCTCGCATAATACTTCTATCACAAAGAGAGCTTACTTTGAAATATTTATATATTTATATTTCTTTGTATATTGTACATAATAAGAATCGTAAATGCACTTGAGGCTTCGGTCTAGCCGGAACGTTCGTTTATTACTATCATCCCGATTTAATTAGCCTAATTAGAACTAATCAAGTTTCTTATATTATATCAAATATCAAATAATAATATTAATAGTAAACATTGATATTTGCGTTAAATTCGAATAATATAAATACTAAGTAACATTGATATTAAAATTAAATATATAATGTCTTGATATAAAATATTCATATTAATATCAAATAAAAATCTTAATTTTTTAACAATAGATATAAAAAAGTTTATAAATTTTTTTAATTAATATTTAATATCTATTTTTAAATTAATATTAATATTTAATATTAAAAAATTAATCTAATTATACATATTAAATTAAATAAGAGAAGATATACTTAATATATAATATTTTCTAATTACATATACGAAGGTTGTTTGCCTTTCGGCAAACATTTAACGGCAGTTGAACATCAATTAATCAATGAGCAATTAAGTAAAGTGACTATTTGATTTGATATACGACAATAATTTCGACCATTTCGACTAGATCGCCACATACATCGGTTTACTTATCAATTACATTACATGTGAAAGACATTGCCCGCAACTTTATCGTTTCCATCAATTCTTTAATTTTTTAGATCTCTATCGCGAACATTATATATAACTATTAATTCTACAAAAATCACATATTGCGTTTTATTCATCAAAGAATTTATATATAAAGTGACAAATTTATAAATTTAATAGTTTTTTTATTGATTTCTTCTTTTTTATTTTTTTGTAATTTCTAATTATTGCGGACAAATGTCTTTTGCTGAATAAATTAAATAGGAATACGTCTAAAGAAGGAATTTAGAAGGCATTTCTATTTTTTAAATCTGGAAAATTTCACAAATATGATTTTATTTTTTTCGCGATTTAAATGAATTTTGTACCGCTTGAAAAATATTTGACTGCAAATCAATTTAAAAATATATTTCTGAAATATAATAAAGAATGAAATTATTCTTAATTATTTTAATTATTAAATCAATAATATATATTTGATTGTATAGTCTTAATTCTCAATAAATCCCTCGAATAAAATTTAATTCAAACTTGTATGCAAAAATTAATAAATAAATTATTTAATATGTAATATTATATCATATATTACATAACATAATTATTATAACAATACAATGATAGTGGAATTAATTGATGGTGAGATGATTGATTGATTCGTAACGTTGGATCATTATATTATATTTGTGCTAACAAATTATAATCACAATAACATACAAATTTAACGTACACACGGGTGATGATTACGATGAAGCTTCGCGTGAAAGTAATTGAGTTTTTACATTTCTTTCTAATTTAATTATGAAACTTGCTAGATTCGTCCTCGGATGTGTAGCCTCGAAATAGTGCTCGAAAAAACCATTTCGCGATATATACTCAATATTGCTGTGCAATAATATCGGGTTAACGCTACACGACACGTTATATAGGAGCTGGCTAGAGAAACATTTTAGCGCATCAATCCACTTGCACTATATACATATCTTTTAATTTAAAAAAAAAAAAACACAATTTTTTTCAAATTTGCTCCATTATTAAAGAGTTTCCAAAAAATGTTCACTTTTTACATTGAAAAGAAAGAGAAGTCTTTCTCTTTGTAATAAATTAATTTTTATTCTTTAGTCTAATTATTTTATTAATTTTATTAATTTAAACTCATATTTATTAAATTTTATTACATTTTTTTAATATGCAAAAATAATATATGCTATTAAATAATATAAAAAAAACAATTATATGTATATATATAAATTTGATATCTTATTTAAAATAATAATAAATCATCGTCGTAATTAAACAATCTTTAAGTGCAAAGGGATAGAGACATTGCTACAGGATTTGTAAAGATCTCGCGTGAAGCACGGCTAATAATTTTTATTTCCCCGATAAGCCTCGATTAATCATCTTCTAGAGAAATATTCGACGAGTGTTTACGTGTTGGCGTAGCGTAGGCATTTCTCTTTGTACAAACGGCCAAACATTACGAATAATTCCAATTAAATTTATAATAATTTCTGAAATTTATTAAAACTAATTTAAATGTACTTCATATTTACATATGTATATATTGTTTATATTAATCAATCGTGTTTAGAAAACCTGAATTTATAGATATTAATAATCTAAATCTGCATATATCTCTATATATAATATAGTATTAAAAAAATTAAAAATTATTAATAATTTAAATTCCTAAATTTTATTATTCACATAATTGAAATGTGAATTATTAACTTTTCAGACATTTTTTCAGGCAATTTCTAGTTTTTATTCTTATCGCTTCTCTTCAAGTAAAAATTTTACACTTTGATATTCAGAATATTACAAGAAGATTTTAAAAAAGACGACGGCCTAGAATAAGAAAAGATTGTGTTGAGTGAGTTTGGTCGTTTGTGCACACTTGCGTATCTACCGTCGGCCTACAGACTTCGATCTCGTTATCAAGTAGAGAGTCGCTTATTATCAAGAGATATTGAAAAACGTCTATAAAGATTCGTAATACACGGTACATTAGAAATCCTCGAACAAACGACACTTCGCTTCGATAAACGTGCTGTCTTTTAAGAAACTCGCGAACTCATCGTAAGCTTAGAATAGCGACTTAATTAACTCCACCGAGGATGATTACTTTCAGTCATGTTCTTTCCTTGTGTTTTATCCTCCTTTCTTCATTTAAATACACAAACAAAAACCTTTTTGCAAGCTTCGGTGTTTTGTGCGCATTTTTTTTTTTTTTAGTTACGTACAGAATCTCCGAACAAAGAGACAGTGTGCTTAAACTTGAAAAGATGTAGCAGTGATTTCCACATTAATCGCGAACGAGATAAATGAAATCTTTCGCTATGATTGATTTTTTAATCAAGTATAATGCACCTGGATTTTAATAAAGCAATCATTAATATTTTCTTTTTGCAATTGAAAAAGAAATGTCACGACACAATATTGAAATTTTATTTTTACGAGTGAAATATATTAAAATTATTTTCTGATTTTCTGATATCTCGATAAATATCGTATTATTTATTTTTCTGTAGATTATAAATTAATTTTACTGTATTAATAAGATTAACTTAATTCAGAGACAAAATCTGCAATCCAATTTTTAATTGGAGATTGCATTTGGAGCATTTTCATCGTATTATTATTTGAATTACAATAAAAAAGACAAGATTATTAATGAAACAATTACTCTCGCAAAATTCAAGATTTAATTTACCTCCATCATCTTATTTAAAGGATCAACTATTGCTGATAAAAAGCTAATCTCGCTAATTTGGGAAGAAACTTTCCATTTTTATGAAAAAACGTTATTGCAAAATACTTTAACCCTTTAACCCTTTTGTGCCAATCAGCTAATTTATATTGAAAGTATCATAAATTTTATGTTAATAATAAAATTTAATTTTTTTTTTTTATAATTATAATCGATTTTATAATAATAATTTTTGTATGTAAAATTATATATCATTTATATAAATATAAAGATGTAAAATAATAATTTATAAAATAATTATAAAATGATTAGTTAAAATACAAAATGTATTTTATGCGAGAAAATCGTTCTTTAAAAAATATATATATAATTAAATGCGTGAAAGAAGGAGTTAAATGAGCTTTACGTAGATTTCGCAGCTATCACCGTTTCAAGTTTAAACGAAATACCCTGACAAAGGATGCGATCTCCTTTCTCTCGCACGAAGCCAATGCCCGAATGCAACGCAAGTAGCTAGTATTAGATATCGAGTTCGTCTAGTAGCACTTGAAACGATACTTAGAGCCCGAGATCGGCGACAAGGGGCTCCCTGTTCCCTTAACGACGTCAGAAGAAGCCAGCAGCGTCTCGCAATGGTATGGTGATTCGTGCCGGGAGATTGACTGCAATTTTTCCGCCCTCTTCTCCCTTCTTGGGCAGCGACGATGAATCCCCCTAGCAGATGCAGCCGCTCTCGCCCTCCGACTCGGAGCCGTTCTGCATCGGCGATTGATTCTGCAAGTCGACAGCTGTTTTTGTGTGTTAAGGTGTGCTGGCATTTTCAACTTACATTCTGATCAATTGACAATTTCAACTCGCCACTTATCCTCGATGTTTTTCACGAAAATTCACAAATCAAATCAAATATATATGTCTACTTAAAAAAATTAATTACAAATCATATATTCTAATTAGATCAGTGCCATGTTTTTTTTTTTTTTTTTTGTATTGTGCCAATAGAAGGAAAATGTGTGTTTCGAGAAATAAACTGTCAGAAATTTAATGTAATTTTTGTAATTTGGCAATATTATTGGTCAATAAATACATTATTGCACTTTGTAAACATTTGATTGGTAGCATTAAACTTAATTAATGCGCGTTGATGAGGCATTACAATGAGCTCTTACAAATCAGATAGAGAGTACATACAGTGTAATTCTTAATGATACTATAATAATGACAAATTCTTTTTTTATTAATCAAATCTCTAAATATTCGTCTACTGATAATCTACCGATTGAATAATTATCGCTGCCAAATTGATATAATCAGTTTTTCCCTTTAATTTTCTTTTGATTAATAATTTCTCTCTTTTTCTCTCTCTCATCAGAGCATATAGATTTAATATTATTACAATATCGCACGCGAGCGCGAATTAATTCCTATCAAAGCTGTGACAATTGAGAAGTGTATAAAAGTCAAAAACGACGGGACGGAGAATATTTTCTAGCACTATTTTTATTATGCAAATTTCTTAAGGTATCAAACCATAAAAAAAATATTACAAAATGTAGAATAGAATAAAAAACATATGTGTTACAAAAAATTCGATTAAAGAATCTAATTAAAATTTGCTCACATATAAATTTAAATTTAATATTTAAAATTAACTTTACCAATCAAAATATATTTATTCAAATTTAATAAAAAAAATAAATATTTTTTTAGATCTTTAAAGGAGCCACAGAACTTTTTATGTTAATCATCAAAAATATTAAAATTGATAATAATATTTTTTTTATAATAATTAACTTGTTTTGATATTTATGTTTCAAGATTTTTTTGAGTATTTTTTATTATTAAAAAAAAAAAAATTATTAAATCAAAAATCAAAAAACCAAATGCAAAGCAAAAATAAATTAATTAAAATAGATTTTAAAAAATAAATTCTATTCTTTAAGAAAGATAAATTAAAGAATAAAGAAAAATTCAAATGGAAAAAGAGAGCAAAAGGAAAAATAAATAAAGCCATGAGCATAGAATCAATATGAAAAATAATAAAGTTTTAAGATTTTTGTTACATAAATAAAATATTATAGTTAATAGAGAAATTGTAAACAAAAAAGACAATTAACTTTTAAAATCAAAAATCTATTTTATATATACATACATTTTTAATTTTATTTAATATTTTTATATGTAATTTCAGACAAAAGATTCTTTTTCTTCTTCCTAAACAAAATTGTGTCAATCTAAAAAGAATGTATAAATAATAAATTGTAAAAAAGAAATTTAATATCTTGAATAAATGTGTAACTGTACAGGATTGTCATTTATGCTACGTACTTTAAAAATATTTGTAGAAAAGAGATATAGAGTTAGCTGCTAATTATCCACAAATTTCCGTAGAAAAATTTCTCTCAAATACCTTTCCTCTTTTTTTCTTTCTTTTCTTGTCTTCTATTAATTCGTTAATAGATAACTATTTATTTAGATTTAGTTTGATGAGAAAAATGGTTAATACATTAGGTTTTAATCATATCTTTTTCTAATTATATAGAGCTAGGATTTATGTATTATTATCAGAACTTGATCTTTTGTTGAAAAATGTAATTCAATTATCTCGAAAGGGACTGCATTTACGCAACATGTAACGTTTACTCTATCTATAATCTGTAATTTTTTAATTGATGCAAATGTTTCTAAATATCATAAATGTAAATTACACGACAATTAATAATATCTCGTTCTTAAAAACGCCGATAACCAAGAATACGATAAATGCCATTTTCCTATCATTTGTTTAATGTGAATTTGAGCAATTATTAGTTTAATTGATATTTAATTACACGTTACACGAGTTAAAAAAATACTGTACGATATTAGACAATCTACATTAACAAGCAAAATAAACTTAGGTGAACTTTGAGACCTTAATAAGGATTGTAATAACCCTCTTAGCTTTGATTTATATTAAATGGGGACAAAATTATATAATAAAAACAAAAAAAAAACATTAAAATTTTATAAATTTTTCTATTTTGATAAATATGTAATAAATACAGCATTTCTCTCGTCCAAAATATATGAAGCGTTATTAATAAACTAATAACCTTTTAAATTAGACGTAACAAGTTTTTAAATAATAATCTTTTAACTTAAATTATTCTTGATTCAAACATACTTCATATAATTTAAATTTCAAAATTCGAATAATTTTAATTTAATAACATTTATATTGAAATAATTTTAATTATAGTAATAATAAAACATATAAAAAAAAAACTTATTACCTTTTTAATTTGCTTCAATTTAAAGATTGATTAATATGGTTTTTTTATAAATTATTAAAGATACTCCATAATTCTGGTCAAGAGCACATATAATCAAAGCTGTGAGGGTTAATAATCCTTTCTACGATACGTTAGCATACGAAAACATGTCATTGTGTAAAAGCAGTCTTAAGCTATAGTGTGTGTGAAACTTTTTTTCTCGTTTTAATAAGAATCGTTGCTGCTTTAGTGCACGTAGCTCTCCACGAGTTTTCCGACTCTGCGAAAAAGCACAGGCCAAATACAATCGGTATCCTAACGTTCTAAGAGTCATTAACTTATAAGTTAACTTAGCTCCGTCTTGTCTACCAATCAGGGCATCGAACGGAAATAAAATAATATGTTTCTTTGAATTATCTCAAATAAAAGTAAATTAATAAATTAATAATATTAAATTATTATTTATATATTATGATAATCTTATAGATATTTTTTCTAAGGAAATTTCTCAGACAAAATTTATCGATTTTTTCGAAAAAATCATAATATTGTTGGGTAAATAATAATATATTAATATTATTACAGTGTTATATCTGTAATTATGATATATATGTACATATATATACATGTGATAATATTAATATATCGTAATATTTACTTATATACAAGTGCTTATTTCAAAAAATCGAAAATTTAAACCTTTCTCAAGAATTTCCTTTGAAAATCAATTTATATTTCTCGAAAGAGGTTCCCAAACCGCTCCAAAACAGTTTGGAACGGTTCAGGCCCTAGTCGAAACTTAACAAAGGCCTCTTTCGATTCGATTCGATACCCTGCTACCGTATAGGCCGACGACGACTTAGCATGCACAACTGCTCTCCGAGGCTTTCAGTTCGATTGGAGTATCCTTGAGCACTACCTCTTGCACTACGGATTAAAAAACGTATTAAGGAAAACATAAAAGTCTAATAAATAAATGGAAGATCCGGCCAAATCGCCAAATAAATCCAATCTAAAAATTAAGAGCGAGAAATTGAAATGAATGACTAACAAGTCCTTTTTAAAAATTGGAAAAATTTAAGAATTAAAAAAACGTTAGCGCTTGAAGAGACAAATTGTAGAACATAAAGATATATTTAATGTCTACTAAGAAATAAGAATTTATGAGAGAGAAGAGACTAAAATCCAAGTTAATGAAAATTAAATTATTTGATGTCTTTTCCAAAAAAATATTAGATTAAATAAATAAACATGTATGTAACGCGTGATAAGAATTTCATATCCAATGTCCTACAAAGAAATATTAGTAATTATGATTAATTAATTAAAAAATGAAAATTTGCAAGACTAATCAAAAGCAACTTGTGTTATTTCAACCGAAAAAAAGTCAATAAAAAGATTCAATAGTAATAAAATGTAAAATACTTTTGAGGCAATTGTAATAACGAGTGAGATGAGGTTTATGTACACGTGAAATAAAAAAAGTCGCCGCAACGTTCCTGCAAATGTGCCATGCAAATTGCGTGCAGTAAGTATCTTACGCAAAGGATACTGTCTTCGGGTGGCTTGTTTTCGGTGGAGTCCATACCCGGTAAAGCCGCCGCTACTCTTCTAAATAGCTAAAATAATTAAAAGCAAAATATAATTCTTCTACTCCTTCTGTCATCCATCACCATGGAGAAAAATCTTTCTGTACATGGAATGTAAATAAAAAAAAATAATAATAATAATAATCACCTGTTTCACATTGTATCCAGCCTTAGCACTAGTTTCGATAAACATCACATTTAATTCCTTCGCTTTCCGCTCGCCCTCTTCCGTCGAAACTTGCCTCTTATCACTCAAATCTGTTTTATTGCCCACTAGCATAATTATCACATCACTTCCTCTTTCAGTCCGCACATCGTCTATCCATTTGGATGTTTGGTGAAACGAATTGGCGTCTGACAAATGTGCAATCTTAATTTCATCATTCATTTATTGGGTGTACCAATAACAGCATGTGCCAGCAGTAAAGATAAGTTATTTCACGTTTGTGATTAACATCAAATAAATATATGTCAAAATAGGTTAAAATTTATAAAAATTTTGCCCAAAATAAAAAATTGAAATTAATGTATTGCTTCTGAGAAAAGCAGCTTGTTATAAAAATTTTCTTTTAATTGAGAAGGATTAAAATTTAAAATCCA
Organism: Cataglyphis albicans; assembly: GCA_038406275.1. Classification (NCBI taxonomy): domain Eukaryota; kingdom Metazoa; phylum Arthropoda; class Insecta; order Hymenoptera; family Formicidae; genus Cataglyphis; species Cataglyphis albicans. The sequence goes on from JBCAUJ010000039.1 coordinate 2,670,612, forward strand.
GCATCTTTAGATAGATAAGATTAAAAAAATTAAAGCTTAAACAAAATTATTTAAATTTTCTTATAAAATAACGAATGTTAAAAAAATATATATATACTATTCACAAGAGATATTTGACATTCAAACATCAAAGAGATTGCCGGCACACAGCTTTCTAAGACACCGTATATTTTTTATATATCTGATGCTTACTAGTAATATCATAAACAACGACAGCGACCGTGGAGTCTCTGATGTAACTAGGTATCAAAGAACGGAACCGTTCTTGGCCCGCTGTGTCCCACAGCTGTAGTCTGACAGTTCTATCCTCGAGATACATAGTTTTGCTTAAGAAGTCTATACCTATCGTAGCCTGCAACATATCGATGTATCACGATATTAAAAATATTCACGATATCATTTAATTAATCATATAAAACGACCAAAATGCAAATAGCTCGCTTTTAAAAATCGAGAGAAAAATTGAAGCTATATTTAATCAAATATATTTAATATATCAAATATTGACACTACGTTTATAGTTTAAAATAATAAGAATAAAAAATAGTAACAATATTTAATTAATTATTATATTAACTATTTATATATATGATAAAAATTATGTTTAAAACAATATTAATAATCATATTTTTCTATTTTTTCTGAGTAGTTTCCATTAAAAAATTTAGATTAATATAATTTAAAATGTAATTTATTGTAAAATTGCATAAGTAATTTAAGATATAAATTATCAGCGCTCTGCAAATTTTTCCATCTCTCTTTCTATCCTTGTCGATCAGAAAAAGTCGATATCTCGATTCCCTACTGCCTCTCCTACTAGCATTAGGTCTATTCGTTCTAACTGTATTTTCTTACACCTTCTGCATTTGAAATATTCATAGTTACATGCATTTTTAAAATGATATAAAAAAAGAAACGAGCAAAATATGTATAAAATGCAATTGATACAAAAAGCGAGTAAACAATTCGAAATAACAAATTACATTTGACAGCCATGTTCCAATAGATAGAATTAATTAAAAATTAATTATACAATAATTATTTAATAAAAATATTGCATGATAGTTTATAATCAAACAAAGTCCTTATTCAATATAGAGTTTATCAGGATTGATAGCCGGTTTTACTATTAGGACAAATATCGCAAATGATAGCAGAACTTTAGCAATCAAAGAAATTATCTCTTACACTTAAAAATTTATTCATTTTTAACAAAACCCGATATTACAGATAACATTAAACAAAAAATTAAAATATAGATACAACGAAATTTTTTAAAATTAATAAAAAAAATATAAATTTGAAATAAAAATGATGTTGAAATTTAATGATGTTTGCATGTAAAATTTAAAATATTACTGTATTGTCCTGTAAGTTTAAAACATAATCTACACATAAATAAAGCCTATATTACTTTCCAGATAATCAATATACAATATACATACAATAAAAAAAAAAAAAATTGACCAAAAATTTTGCAGATTTAAAACATGCAAGAAGAATTATCAATTTACACTCGATTAACTCTTAAGAGACGATTAAATCGTTACATACCTGGTATGTGTTGTCAAAGCTATCGTACATAAACCGTGTAATAAGTGACGTCTTCCCGACTGCAATAAAAAATTCCATGGCTCATTTATTAAACTCACATTTGCAACTTTAAATTTCCCTCAAATTCCCTCAAATTTTTATCTCAAAATTCCACCAGTTTTATAGCTCTATCTTAATTTTTAATTTCTAAGACTCTCGGGGAGAAAATTATTTTTCTCTTTAAAAAATTACATTTTTTTACATTACTATCTACCGATTAAATTTATATTTTAAAATTAATATCTAAATTTTCTCGCTGTTATTATAATAATAATAAAATGTGTCAAAAGAGCATTCAACTCGAAAAGGAATTTCATGGAGAAACGCTTTAAAAATCCACTTGGCGCTCTGTATTTAACGCAAAACGCGCCTATCGAAATATAACCCGACATACATATATTCGATCACCATATTTAAACGCTAAACGCGCGATCGAAATGACCGAGAATTTAAAATATAGCGACGCGTCGCCGTGTAGTCGGTGGCAATGGAGAATATTGATCTATAACCTAGAAGGGTACCAGGCGAAGGGTAGTCACCCCGAGTCAGGGGCCTGCTGGTCCGAGAGAACCGGGTCTCGCGTCAAGCGCATCCCACTTGGGGGGAGATCGATCCGTATTCGAGAAACACCGCGACGCGAACACACACTTGTTAACACACTATTATTGGGACACTCACCGCTCTGCTCGCCTAAAAAGACGAGCTTGAACTTCCGCAATGGATTGCCGAAATCGCCCGAGGACGACATGTTTTGTCTCTCGTTCGCCTGAAATGGATACTTGACAGGCCTGAAGAGGGTTCCGGTAACGACGCAGGCAACGATAACACGCTCAATGGCCGGCCCGCCGAGTCATTTAAGCCGATCAGCTGCGCCGGCTGATTCAACAGTCTTTCCGCTAGCTCTCTCGGATTCTACAGGGTTTGACAGCTCGCGACGCTAGCTTGGATGCCACTCCTTGCGGCCACGTTTAACCGGGAAGTGACGTAGCGACGATTGGAAAGCGAAGTGGAAAACGCGGCGCCACCGATTTCCGAGAAGGAAAAGTGTGTTCGGTAGAACAAAGGTGTTCTCATGTGTGCTTAAGCTATATATTGTTCCCTTGGATGGACCAATTGAAAATCGTTCCTAAGCTGTGTTGTGGAATATGGTGAAACAACATGGTCGCTTGATATTGGATATTGATACTGAAATTACAAAAACACACAGATAACATATAATTTATGAAGCTTATCCGTTTGAATTTCGCCGATTATTATAAAATTCGCTCAACTTCTATCTTTTTCTTCCATACTTTTGCAAATTTTTATTTTAATTACAATTTTTTATCACATATAATTAAATTTGGGCGCCATTTTTGATTGGGTTAATACCGTTGTATATCGATAACATAATCTTTTAAATTATATTAAAAATATTAATTAAAACAATAATAAGATTCTACCGAAGAAAATGTTCGTATTTTGCATTTTCATCTTATGATTCACTGATTATGACAGCATAATATAAAAGAAATGTAATAATAAAGATAAATCATCGATATACATATAAAAAAAAATCTGCTGTAAAAATTATTCTAATATATTATTTTATCATATTAATTAACTCCACAGATGAAATAAAAATTGTCCCAAAATTTAATTAAATATCGAATTCTATAAAAAATGTTAGTAATTATATGTAAATAATTCCATCTCTCTAAATACAAAAGAAATTTCTGGAATAGCTCGCCGCAATAATAATAATTTTTATTTTTTACACTTATATACACGCCATATACACACGCATAATCCCGCACGCATACATTAGTACAAGAAGCACAGACAGCCGTTATATATGTACACATCACAGAATTCCATGCAGCATCCCTTTTCCCTCTCTCTCAGACGGGCTACTGTTGGTGTATCCGATTGTTGTTCGAATTTCTATAAGGATCCTCCACAACGATGGAATTGCAAATTAGATCGTAGCCGGTTCTGTTAAATCTGAAGAAGAACAACGAGAAGCAGATCGGGAACAGAAACGCCAGCACGAAGTTTTTTACCACCGATCGACCCAATGCCAACGGCAAACCCAGATCGGTCCCGGGACTCACCAGGACCACGTCCGGCTCGTTTGGACGTTCCACAGGAGTTATATTTCGGCACTGAACCACCCGCAAGCCCATCATGTACTTGCCAGGAGTAGCGCCTCCGATAAAACCGTACACACCGTGTTGAAGCCAAAAAGCCTGAAAAAAATAACAATTACAAAAATAAATTTTATAAAATTGGATTAAATTAATATTAAATTTTCTTATTTAAAATTTCATTTTTTTTGCGGAATAAATTATTTTTACAAAATACGTTCAGTTATTTTTTCACAAGATTTCACAGAGAAGTCTTTTACCTCAAAGATACAAACTATCACGCGATGAATCACTTCCAAGATTAGAATTCCATAAGTCATTTCCAAAGCCATTTTGTAATCGATACGCAAATTTGTTTGCAACAAATCCAAGTCTTCTATTTCTCTGGAAAAATAAAATCGCATTCTATGAAAGATCGAAATATATTGTAAAATGAAAAAAAGATCGTGTATTATATAAGAAAGAAAAGAAAATGTTTTCTTGAATATTAAAAATTATATTAAGAATAAAATATTAAAAAAAAAAAGATTACTTATTGCAATGAAAAGAAAGACGTAATAGTTCGGAAATACTTAGTCCAAATTTTATCAATATTTATAACATATAAAAAAGAGAAATTTATAAACTTTCTTATATTACTGTTTGTGTTATTTGACATACATAAAATCGAATACGTCGATTGCGATAAAGGTGATAGAGAACTTCAAAAGAAATAGCATCGTTGAGTCTATAAATTCCGCAGCGAACCTTTTCCAAATCGGAGGAATGCGATATTCGTAACCTAAAATAAATAAATTTAAGGTTAATATAAAATAAACGCTTTCCAAACGATATGTGTTCTAACAAACAGGATTTCAAGGTTTTAACCTTCAGCTCCAGGGGGTTGGAAAGGACCTGCTGCTTGTTCCTGAGGCCTTCTTTGTCTCACTTCCTCGTTCTGTCTGTCTGTGTTTCCAATTGTCACTCCTGATCTATTCGAAGCTGTTGGTACTTGATTTGGTTGAAAGGCTGTTGATGCTGAAAAAATATTATTACTCTCATAAAATAAAATCAATATTTTCAAAGATAAAATTACTTATCTTGAGAAAATTTTAAATTTAACTACACAATTTTATCTTTTTCACAATTTTTCAATATTTATTTTATATGCATGTTGTTTTGAAAATTTTTATTATAATTTTTTCATAAAATATTTTAAATTATATAATGCAAACTTAATAAAGTTTTTTTTATTTAAGTACATATCTATATATATATATTTTTTTTTATTTTTATATATTATATAAAATAAAATAAAATTTGATAAAGCTTTTTTTTTAAATTTCTTCAAAATAAAAATATTCTTATTCATTCTCAATTTTTGACATATTATTTATGAAAACGACACGCGCTTTATTCATACCGGGTGTCGGATTCGCAATATGTCCTGACATCACGTAATAGGGAAACATCGCTGCAACACTTTGCCAAGCGTACGCCTCCTGGAGCCATTTCTCCAATTTTTTAAAATACCGCGATCTCTCCTCCGCCGGATCCAATTTACTCTCCGAATCCCTCTCCAGCGTGTCGTCGTTTTTGTCGTCTGCCATTTTGGGTTCTCGCTCTGCCTGCAAAAGAAAACAAATCGGTTCGTCACTCGACGTGGGAGCTGTCAGTCAATGTCGCTGATTACTCCAAAATTTTTGCCTCTCTGATATCGGAGCACATCAACAGGATGTAACAATTGATGGATAACGATTGTCGCAAATCATCGACTGAATCTCCGATTAATTTTTTGTCGCACTCAATCAACAAACACAATCATAAGAAGTGTTGAAAGAAGATAAATAATTGCACCGACAACACTGTTTGATAAAAAAAGTAGTGAAAAACACGGCTCTCCTTACCTCTATCACAATCAAACACTACGCATCTACGCTCGTATGTAAACTACGCGCCAACTATCGCTATTCATCATTGACGTGTATAATAGCTACTGGATATAATCGAGACGTTTTTTGCCGTCGAGATAGACCAACGAAATTCCGTCACGACAGCTGTCGGCTTTTCCCCCAGATCAGTCGTGGAAGGAGAACTTTTAGGCTGATGTCCAAGACGTATTTCTGATCCGAACGCATTATTAGAGAACGTAAGGTAAAATATTTTCCATCGGAGATTTTTGAAAAATAATTCATTAAAATTTATAATAATTTTTTTTTATTATACCAAGTCAGCTGATACTTTCCTTAGAAATTTTTTTAATAATATTGAAAATTTTTAATCACCACGTGTATTACATATATCATCTGCTGGTAAATTATACGAGCTACGATTTGACGAAAACCTGTTTTTAAAAATATTTTAACATAGAGTACTTTTGGAAATTTTTGAGGAAAATACTTCATATCTTGTCTTTTTTTTTTTATATTTTTGTGTCTGATTTTAAGAAAAATTATCTAAAAAAGAGGTGTTAAAAAGGATGTTTGAAACTGACCTCTGGTATTAAAGACAGGTACCAGAGAAATTGATGACTGCATGAAATTTGTCCGGAATCATTTTTGTCCAAATCATTATTTCACTAAAGAATCACTAGCTTTTTAAATTAAAATATTATTTTATATATTCTTCATATAAGACGTGTTAATAAAAAAGTTATTAATTCGTAATTTAAAAAGAAAAGTGAATATAATGTAATGAAAACTAAATATAAGATATATATTATAATCTAATAATATCAAAAGACACGCGCATAGAGATAAAATTTAAATTATCTGCCTAAACTTCAGATAAATGTCTGATAAGTGAGATTCTTGATCTACGCATTCTCTCTAAAGACATTCTCTACAAAATTTTTTTCTATTTAAATTTTGATTCAAAATGAAAAAATTTAAAAGAATTATGCAAATGGAAAAAAACAAACGGTAAAGGTAGTAATTTTCTATCCATCCAGCACTCTGGACAAATTCAAATTAATTTGTTCAAAACAAGAATCGAAACTAGAAGATGACAAAATAAAAAACAACCTCTTTCTTCATTAATTTTCCCTTTATCCAAACACCTGTTCGCTTCATTTGAAATAAATAAATTTAAGCCATCTATGTGTCTAAGATTTAGATCGGAAATTCAGGGGAAAATAGGAACTTTTTCCCAGACCGGCCGCAGAACAAGCCGCAGAAGGCGCTGGTTCTTGGTTCTGCGCGACGTGCCTGCAGCTTCGATTCAGTAACCACGGTGCGCGTTTCCGACTGATGAGCGGGCACAGCAGGACCAGAGCGGGCATCCTCTTTGTGCGCGAGAACCCTTCGCGATAAATAAGACGGTGGTGTTGGCACGCGGGCGAGTCGCAGGGGTGAGCGTCGCGTGGGAGCGTCGCGCCGTCGCGACGCGTCGCACCACGGCTACGGTGACAGCCTCAGGAGGAGCGTGTGAGAGGCCGAGGGTGTGGGCCCGCGGAGGACAGCGGGACCTTAGGTAAGGTCGTCGCACCGCATCCGCCGGATGCATAGAAATTTCATTTTTCCGGCCGAAAATCGAGCGGAAATCTCTCGTCATCCTGACCTTCTCGTTGCCTCTCGCGCTTGGCGTTTCGGCGGCCCGCCTTTTCGTTTCGGAGGCCCGAACACGACGGGACACGGAGCCTCCGAAAGGAGATCCGAGATTCCACTCTTGTCCGAAAAAGGATTCCTCGCCGCGGTTATTTACAAGCGCGAGAAAGGAAGAGCGGCGGGTCGTTCCCGCTCCTTCTTTGAGTCATTCCAACGGAACGCCAGCCAGCCGGAATTCCGGGAATTCTGGCGACTCCGAAAAACCAAAGTGACCTGCCAAGTGTATGCGAGCTCGTAAACAGTTCTATCGAATTAATGAAACGCTGGTTTCTTTCTCTTTTTCCATAAATTATTTATAATCACATACATCTGCGATAATTTCTCAAAAAACTAAAAAAAAAAAAAATGCGTTAATTTATTTATTATATCTAATTTAATTCTAATTTTGTTACAATCATAAAACGCTTAGGAGATATGATTTTTGGAAGACAGATATTTGTAAATTTCAAATCTTTTCTCTCTGTTTGCATAAATTTTTTTACACATTTTAGAAAAGCGTTCTAGGATTTAGAGCCTGTCAGACAAATTGATACGTAATCACCATAAAGCCATATATGTACAGAGAGGAAAATCAACCAGCCGCGAATCTTCAAAATAAAGGATGCCATATTGTTCGGTCCTCTGTGTATATTCGCTATACGCTTTATGCAGAAATAATCCATCCGGATGTGTCTTTATTGCGGGAATGTCCGGACCGTTGGTTTACAACATTAATCCGCGCATCGCACGTCCGGTGCAGGACGAACCGGGATGAGAGAAACCTCGTGAACTTTCCCGAGTGAATCTTGCCAATCTGAGGGCTGTTCCCTCGGGATTTCATCTCGGTGAATATCAAATAGATACGCGTGGCGTATGTAAATTTAACGAAATGAAATTATACGTAAAGAATCGTTCCCAAAACCGATGACGTTTCATTTTACTTGTCACTTCTCGAATACGCGTGACGGATTATTCGGTTAAGAGAAGAATTTCATCTCTGTCATTGCATAATAGCACATTCCGATAATTGTCATTAATTATTGTTATTATGGAAGACTTCTTCACGCTTGCCAGATCTTCTTCTGCTTTTCACTTTTATCTCCGCTTGTAAATTACGTAATGATAATTATCTCGATTAACAATAACAATTTACGTATCTTTTTATGTAATAGTTTACGTTAGATAACGAATTTCAAAAGAAAAATCCCGACTAACTAATGCAATTACAAGGCACACCTCGCGCAAATTTATTCATTTTATTTGGAAAATCTCTCTCTTTTTTTCTTATTTATTTACACCATTAACATTAATCCGTTTATTTTATTTCAACACTTTTACAATATTTTGTCAAACGCAATGATATATTATTTATTGTACAAAAATTTGCTCATTATTAATATTATCAAAAATTCTATTATATTAATACAATATAATATCGTCGTAATTCCTTCGAGTAGTATTCGAGCTTTGTTTATAAGGCATGAATTTACGGCGTGCATTCACCCGAAAATGCTCATTTATAAAAGCCGTCGACACGAGCGCGATGCGGCGCGATTATCGTTATCGATGCGAGTGGATGCTCTCTTCCACGAGTTGCGTGATAACGGGACAGGGGAGGGGGGGGGGGTGATGCGGGGGATGAGGAGAGACGGGGGATGTCGAGAGATGTGTATGTTTAACCAGCTATCTCGTGCGAGACATCATCAATGTTGCATCCACAATCGCGTGGTTTCTGACCCGCGTATCGAAAATCGAACCGAACTGGTCGCCCCGTCTATCGCGCCTATATCGATCGATATATACCGCCCGCTTTTCCACGTGACGTTAATTGCACCCCCGGTGGAAAATGCACCGGAGATGCATCGACGCGTATTCTCTCCTCCACTGTTGATCGACACGGTTTGCCGCGATTCGAAATCGGTGGACGCTTGTAAAAAAAAAAAAAAAAGTACGCTGACGTTGATAGATATCGATGATGATAAGCCTCCCTCTTTCTCTGAAGGGAGGGAAAATTGCCAAGAAAATTGCTACAATCCATGCACTTTAGAGAATTTAATCCTTTGCTTTGTATCCTCGGATGATATAAACATTTGTGTTTCTTTCTCTCTCTCTTCTCTCGATAAGAAAATAAATGACGATATCTGATAATTGATTAAGATTAATGCATCGTTAAAATCAGTGCCATGTTCAATTAAATATGAAAAGTAAAAAACAAAAGTACATTCTCTAAAGAAGCATATTTAATATTATAAAAATTACATAATTTTCAATATCACACGCGATTATTATTATATATATTGGGTCATTATTTATTTATTAAATTATTATTTATTACATAATAAACTATTATAAGACTTTAGATCTCTCTCATTGATGCCATCGATATAAATAAAGTATATAATATCTTTTTTTTTTCTTCTATACATCTTTTACAAGAAACAGATATCGTTTTATATTCCTAGAATTTATCATCATTTTACATGATTTCAATTTATCAATTTTTTATGTGCTTCTACAATTTGCGCATGCATTACTCACGTTTTTTCTCCCTTTATTATTATCTCTATCATTATTTTATATTTTTTTAATTAAATCCGTGACCTCTCTCGCGGCGTTTGCGGTGACGATAAATACATTCTGTTACATAGTAATCAAATATAAACATAAATCGCGCTTCTCTTTTTGCCGTTCATTATCGCAAGGCATCGCGGCGTCCTTGACGTTATCGATGATCGATAGCCAGATTGCCAAAGACACGACGATTAAATAAGGCAATTAGCGCGACTTGTACAATGCATAAACGTGTCCAGCCAATTGCCTATAGACTTTATCTCTTATTCAATAAAGACATTTATTATAATGCGTCATGAATGGAATGCAACAGTTCGTCGCGCTTTGAATTAAAACTCGCTTGCATTCGTTTCTTTATCGACTGCATAAATTGAACGATAAAAATTGTCTATTAAAATTAAAATTACATAATTCTTAAGATTATTACGTAAATAAAGGCAAAACCTAATACGCGGTCATATATTTTTAAATTCGAGTGCAATATATTTTTTTTTTTTTCTCGAACGAATATATAAGCACGTACAATTTTTTCATTCCATCTAATAATTAAAACGCATTTTTTTTTCTCGGAAATAATTTACTCTCGTCGTATAATTTTTCCCGCCGTTAAATGTCCCCCGAGACTACAGGGTGGTCGAAGGTGCACGAGGCGACGCTCGGATCGATATTCGTATTCTGCAAAGTCGTGAGAGCCTTAACTTAATCCGGAATAGTTTAATCACGCGAAATTACGGACCCTAACTTCGTTAACTCCGTTCCGGTCGGTGTGATTGCTCTTCGAGACAAACTATGAAAAATTCAGATCGTCAAAACAGATCGGATCTCCTTAAATCCCGTGACTCTGATTTTATTCAATAACGGAGATGTCTGAAATCTTCTTCAATTATCGGATCGTATCATATGAAGTATCGCTTTATATCGACGATATCCTTCGCAACGGCTATCGCGCGCGGTTGTCATTGAATTGAATTATCAAATCACATATCAAACGTGCGATATGCGAGAATACAGAGAATATACGTAGAAATTTAATTCTGCCACTTATATACGATTTCTGACGAAGTTCTGTCAAGGATACTTGGAATTGTTGCAAAACCAGAAACTAAGGAAGAGCTTAATGCCTTACCTGTTGGCCTTGACGCGACATTCAATAGCTGTCAATTACACGCTTACATGTACATTTAAATATTAAAAAAAAAAAACAACATATATATACACGAATATTTGCTTATGAAATTCCACTATTAATACAAACATTTTTCTAAATTAATTATTGAGATTCTTACAAGCAAATATTATAGAATCTTATTTCTCAAATTTTGATACATCATTTTGACGAAAAAATTTACATGTTTTGTCATCTTTAATGTCATAATTCAGTTGCAATAAAGGAGCTGGATCTCCTAAAAACAAGATATTTTATATTTAAATATTGACGAACGTAGGAGCTAATCTTTTTTAGATGCCTTTTCGTTCTACAAAATAACACGTTGAAAAAAAAGGCTCGATAATTTATCGCTCCGCGATCTTTTTCAGATGACACAAACCACAAGGTAACGCGATACGCGTTACCTCGTGGTGTGGTTTATCATTTATCATGGACCATTCCATCAGGGAGACTCGTGCGACGCAAAACATCGCAACATGGCCCGCAATACGCTAGATAATGACTAATATAAATCCTGCAACACACACGACGGCGGCTCGTTTATCGCGCGTGCGTGTGAAAATTTCCTGCTCAATTTCCCACCGATCGTCATATTATCCCCTGGTTATATTCGCGAAGAAAGATCGCACGACGCTAATAAGAGCGTAGTAAAAAAAAAAGAGAACATTACTTCATCAATTCTTTGAGATTAAAATCATGAATGAAAAGCGTCGCGAATATCGATTAAAATTCTAATAAGGAGAAGTTTAATTAATCCGATAATGTACGAGATTATCGTCCGGTAGAAATTTTTACTACGTTATGCGATAGTTTTATTAGAAAGAAAAGGAAGTTTCGTAATATTACCATATTACAATGTTGCTCTTTCAGTTTATTAAAATTAAATTGGAAATGTATTAAAATATGTGATTCAAAATCATTACTGGGTATTAAAAAAAAAAAAAAAAAAATTGCCCGTTACTGGCAGACAAGGTCTTGGGGAACGCTCTATATATTCTTTCTCTCTTTCTCTCTGTCTCTTGTTGAGTAACTCGTGTGTGTATATGTGCTTCGCGTAAATAAGTTATTTCCGGTAAGATCGACCTGCCGATGGTTTTGAAATACGAAAACCAAACTTTCCTTTGACGTGTTTGTAACCAAATACAACGTTCGAAAAATTGCCATGAAATCTTCCTGCAAACATTTTTCCAAAGCGTCAAAATGAATTTTTCCTCTACTATAACATTTAAACCTTAAGCATCTATTTTATCAGCTGTCAACTATTTCTCTTATTTTTTTAATAAAAAAAAAAAAAAAAAAAAATCCGAAATTGGCGATCAATCAAATCCGCTTAAAAAAACAATCGACTCTACTAGTGAAAGAATCTCATTATATGGAGCGAGAATTCTCGACGCAATCCTGAATAATGAAATGAAATGGAATGCAAGAGCAGCTTCTGAATAATCTAGTTTTCTCAATCGGAGAAGCTAAACATCAATCAGGGGCACCCTGTATACAGAATAATGACGTCAACGGCGATTGAGTAGTATGATTCCCGGTAGTTTTGCGCCGGTTATAGAATCACAGTAATAAGTTATAAGAGCGCTATAAACTGCGGGCGACTTAGAATGCAATGCCATTACTCTGTTCGTTTCTACGTCGTTTATTCGCCATCAAAAGCACAATCATGTCTCGAATTCGGATAATAAAAGCTCGTTAAACAATAGCGGATTATCTACGAGATAGAGGAATAATTGGTCTATACTTTGAAATTGACAGTTCTCATTATAGGAATTCCCGAAGGAGAAAATGAAAGCAATAATTGAAGCGTTAAATATGTAATGTAATGTACACCGAATCATAATTAATATCCACTCTTTTCTCAATCATCATTTTAATCGTCTTAAGATTCAACTAAACGTAGAAAGGCGTAATTAAAATGGATAATTGCGAATTGATTAATTTACTCTTCATCAAGATTTAGATTTATCTCGAATAATTTTATAAATTGAAAAAGAGATAATCTATTAAATAAATATTGATAAAATACCTTGCACATGCAAATATATTTATTAAAATTTATGTCAATATTAATTTAGCACGTCGCTTTCTCTTTTTATTAATTAACTAACTTTTAATTTTATTATATCTTAATTTTATTATTTTATTATTTAATTTTATTATAATAAATAAAATTTATCGATTTTTTTGATTTACGTTTTTGGGCGTAATTGTTTCTTTTTTCTTTACGTTTGTTTGATTTATGGGGGATTGCGATAACGAGCGCCTGTTCGAGCCAGCGATGCCGAACATTTATTCCAGGGCATGCAGATAACACATGTGAGTGACGTCAAATGAATCGTAAGACCAACTTCCGTCCATTGAGTATGCGAAAAAAAAAAGTTTGCCGTGAATTATTCAAATTATAGGACTATCGTCGGTCAAGAATTGTAAATAGCTAAACGAACGAAGATTCTCCAAAATGAGATTAACATCGTAGTTTCTATTATTTTCAGCATTGAAATTATATCGAGACATATAACGTGTACAAAATATATTACGAAAAGTTTATTTTTATTACTATAAATCTCTAGCATGAATTTTTGATCATAATTAATATGATTCAAAGGTAATACATACGTCGAGCAAATAAATTTTTATCAAAGAAAATGAAATTTGTGTGCTGAGTCTAGTTTCGCTTTATCTTTGCGATGCGGAAGATACTCGAGAGTCCCTGCTGATTATGGCGCACAAATTGATAATGAAGTGTGTATTTCGATGCTCTGCGATAACATTTGGCACAGTGACGTCAAATGCGGACGCAAGTTCCCTGTTCCTTTGCGCTGACCCGTTACATCGACAGTAGACATACAGCACAATTTTATATTCATTCTTGCATGCTTTTGATTATATATGGTGTACAGAAAAAAAAACAGTATTAAATAAAATACTCGAGCATTCAAAATATATAAAATACATAACAATATATATATATATATATATATATATTAGATGAACCTTTAAAAAAGTACAAATAAAAAAACTTAAACAGCGGAATAATTTTCGAAAATAATAATAAAAGAAAAATAATATATTAAATAAAACGATATTTTCTTCTAAGAATAAATAATGAGTTAAATATCGAGATATTTTTTTCTATAAGAGAAAAATAAATTAAATGACGTAATATAATAGATTGATTAAATAGCAGGGATATTTTTCTCTTGAAATTGATCATTTTTTCCTTAACAAAGTTAGTATCGATTTTTGTTCAAGTGTAATTTAATGGAGAAACTGTTAAGTACGGGTGAATACAGAAATTGGTAACACAATTTTATGTTTTGATTAATTCAAAGTAAATTTTATTGAGATAATGAGAAAAGGAACTGTGTTATCTTAATTTTGTTATCTCAAAAATTGAAATCCGCAATAATATAACGAGATGAAGAAAATTCCAGTTCAAATTTTAATTAGGTTCTATAAAAATTTGAACGCACCAATCGAGATTTGCACGACACAGGGTATGGAATCCATCTCGTCTCGTGTTATATCGCGTTACATTCGTCGGGCATCTGTAACCGATGGCGGCACGCGGCGTGTAAAACCCCGCGAGTACGAATTATTATGCCGGCATTATCGTATTAAGTATTATTTGAGCGCCGATTGAAATTGACATCCATTTGCCGCGGAGTAGTTCAGTGCAAGCTCGGCGTTGCCCCGAAGCGTTCCGACATCCTTCTTGCGCGATCGTATTTTGAATATAATTTTGAAAAGAAAAGTGCAAACGATTTATTACTGCGAACCGTAAAAAAGAAGTAATAAAAATAATGTGAAAAAGTTGTAAATATTTACATAAAGAAGCAACATTTCCTGAAATGCAACGACGCAAATACGAGACAAAATTTTTTAAAAAGAGATAACAGATCATGTCATTGTTTTTTTACAAAATCAATTATTCGCAGAATTTTTGGAGACAAATATCTGACAGAAAGAGAGAAGAGAAAGTTTTGCGTGTTATAAAAATAATATGAGAGATATTAAACCAAATAATTCGGCGATACATTTTGGTCGTACTCATAAATATTAATGACACATAAATATTAATGACACATGGTCTTTTTTATTAAATTAATTGATTAAAATAAATAGAAATATTTGCATCAAAATGAAAGGATTAGGAGATAATGTAATAGAGGTAAATATAGAAAAGAATATTTTATTAGTAAAGACTATCAAAAAAGAAAAAAAGATATATTCTATGATTCTATAATACGATGTAATTTAAAAATATGATTCTATATATAATTATTAATAAATGGCTTTATCGCGATAATCTCGCAGTGGGAGAGCTCGGAGTCGGACTTCTCGGATACTGAGGACTCAAATGAGTTAGGAGCCAGCGTTAGCCCCAAAAGCAACGCAATGGACACTATAGATAGTGTCAACAAACGACAGGCCACTCGTGTCTTCAAAAAATCCAGCCTCAATGGCAAGATCACGGTCTATCTCGGCAAGAGGGACTTCGTCGATCACATTACGCATGTTGATCCAATCGGCAAGTATCCATCGTAAACAATTTATAAAACGCGCGCATCTCACGCAGAAATGACGTATACACTCGGGATGTATATTTTCTTAAAATAACTATTGCGTATGTACTATTGCGTGGCATCTTTTTCTTCGAACCTCGCGATAAGAGAGACGATTTTCACGATTATAGATGGAGTCGTCCTCATCGATCCCGACTACATAAAAGAGCGAAAGGTGTTCGGTCACGTTCTCGCGGCGTTCAAGTACGGCAGGGAGGATCTCGATGTCCTCGGATTGACCTTCCGCAAGGATCTCTATCTCGCGGCGGAACAGATCTATCCGGTGGTACAAGGATCTCAGCCCCCCCGAGAGCTGACGCGATTGCAGGAGAGGTTGATAAAGAAATTGGGCAGCAATGCGTATCCCTTTTACTTCGAATTACCGCCTCACTGCCCAGCCTCGGTCACCCTACAACCGGCCCCAGGCGACACCGGCAAACCCTGCGGTGTCGACTATGAGTTGAAGGCATTCGTAGGTGAGACGCAAGATGACAAACCGCATAAAAGGTAGGAATTAATTAAAAAAAAAATCTTCTTATTTAATAAAATTCTTATTTAAAATTTAAAAAATAAATTTTTTTTATTTATTTATTTTTTTTTCTTGAAAATGAAATAAAAGCAATCTTTATTTAAAATAAAATATATTTTATACACATTCTTGATTCGGGATATTTTTTCATATTACATAAAAAATACTTTCGTTTATGGCGATTAATAATTAAAGCGACAATTAATTTAATTAACTACTGCTTTCATCAATTAATTGATTTAACTTGCAGGAGCTGCGTGAGGCTGGCGATCAGGAAGATCATGTATGCGCCATCGAAACAGGGCGAGCAGCCTTCGGTAGAGGTCAGCAAAGAGTTTATGATGTCCCCGAACAAATTGCACCTGGAGGCCTCCCTCGACAAGGAGCTTTATCATCACGGCGAGAACATAGCTGTGAACGTGCACATAGCGAACAATAGCAACCGGACTGTGAA
This sequence comes from Cataglyphis albicans, assembly GCA_038406275.1. Taxonomy (NCBI): domain Eukaryota; kingdom Metazoa; phylum Arthropoda; class Insecta; order Hymenoptera; family Formicidae; genus Cataglyphis; species Cataglyphis albicans. The sequence continues at coordinate 2,687,184 of JBCAUJ010000039.1, forward strand.
AAAGATAAAAGTGTCGGTTAGGCAATTTGCGGACATCTGCCTGTTCTCTACGGCGCAATATAAGTGCACCGTCGCCGAGGCCGAGAGCGAGTGAGTATTCTCCAGTCAATTTATTTTTCCCATCCCTTACTGAGAAACTACGATATAGTACTTTGGCGAGAGAAATTAAAGAAATTAAAATTTATTTTAAATTCTTTATCATTTCTAGGAATTAAATGAAATTTTTCTAAAGACACAGATACATTTTTTTCGTATTTTTAAATAAAAATTATTTTATAAAACAGGCAGATACTTTTGCGGCAGTTATTTTATTTCAGAAAATAATTTTTTTTAATTACGATAAAAATAGTTGTAGGTCAAAATTTTTTAATTTATTAAGCGATTAATTTCTCAGACCATTAATAATTCAGACGATTAATTTAACGATTGTCAAAACGTCGCCGATTTAGAGACGCTAAAAGACCTCATTTCTCGAGCAATCAACTCGAGCTGCGATAAAATTTTAGCGATTTATACATTGCGTGACGTGCGCGATAACATGCGAAAGAAGAAGCAGGATTTTAACGAGCAGGAAAATAAGATTATTGCACTGGCAGTATAGGGGTTTCGCCAGGATTCACTCTGAGCAAGGTGTTTTCTCTAAGGCCAACGCTTGCCGAGAACAAAGACAAGCGAGGCCTAGCTCTAGACGGTCAACTTAAACACGAGGACACCAATCTCGCGTCTAGTACAATGTGAGTGCGAGATTAAGAGCTCGCTGTTTCCCTCATTACTCTTTCACCTTTTTTCTGCCGGATACTAAGGGGAAGAAAAATAAAGATAACGGGGAGGCTGGAAAGCGGCCAAATGCAAGCTCGCGTCGTTTCTCTGTAACGCGACTATAATCACGACGATATCTCATGACGAACGTACGGACTTTATAGGAATTCGTCGTGCTCGAGTGTCATAAAAATGAGACGTGCTCTATGAAATCTTTTTGGAATAGCTTCGTAAAGTTTATTAGAAAAGACAGAAATTTATAAAATACCAGTTCGCTTTAATGACGTTCGAGAATGATAGTAAAAAGTTGAATTGAAAGTTAAATTAAAACTAAGAATTAAATTAATTCTTGGTAAATATTTTAAATTTTATAAAAAAAGTTATTATATTTTATAAACTAATAAATGTATAATAAGATAAAGCTTTGGACACGTAAATTATTTGTTTATAGATCTCTCAAATAAATTCTATAAATTTCATTAAAATATTTGAAAGAATAAATAAAATCAAAAACAAAAAGAGAAATAGCATTTATTAATTTAATCGCATTCTCTTTATTCGAAAAGTCAGTCACTTCTTTTAATCCTGCTTTTAGCGTTGAGACATTATGAGAATGATAAGAAGTAAAATTAAAAGGCAAGACCATTTTCAGCCTCTCTTTCTTGCTATCTTTTATTTTTTTCTTTTTCTTATTAATGCAAAATAAATGAAAAATGGAATGGCAGTATTCTTAGTGACTTTGTGCTGGGGACTTTTAACGTGGTGGCCTGTAATCACGTATAGATCTCGATCGGTGGTGGTTTCATTTCCTTAGCAAAACTCCCTCCCCTCACACATGCACTTTTATTCTCTATCTCCGTCCTCGTCTCTCTTTCTTTTACTTTAAGATATATATATTTTTATTTTAACTTCTTTTCTATATTAGAAAAAATATTTTCTTGACATTTTTTATAATTTCTTAAAATAAATTTCTCTTCTATTAATACACACGTAAGTGTTTCACACTCTATATATATATTCCTTAGACACTGAAGATTGTCAAGTCCTTGCTCTATTCTCGTCTCTCGTAATCGTAATTTGTATCGCAGTGTAATGCACAAACTGACACATCGTGCTATCGCGCGTATGTATTACAAGATTAAAATAATTTTAATTTCGTTTATTTATTTATTTATTTACTGCTTCATTTTAATTAGGCGTGAATTCACACAAAATCTCGTGACCTTTTTTGGCTCAAAGGCAGAAAGTCAAAATTATGATTATCATTCTAGATATCAATTAGAATTAATATTAGACAATTTCTATAAATTTTTTAATATAAATGATATTTTTTACTTATAAATGTATTTATATATATTATGAAAAATAAATATAATTTATTATTAAGCTAGATATTAATAAGAAATTAGATGGAATTAAATATTTTGTCGACGATCTTTGCGCTAGCGCGATATTAATTTCGCAATTTTGATCCGCACGTGACGCGCACTGACACTCATGCTGGTTGTGTGTTCAAATGTCAGAGAGGGATGCCCAGTGGGCCCGGGTTTCACGCTCAGCAAGGTGTTCACTTTAACACCCCTCCTGGCCAACAACAAAGATAAATGGGGGCTCGCCCTCGACGGCCAGCTCAAACACGAGGATACCAATTTGGCGTCGAGCACCCTGTAAGGATGCGATGCCTAAAACTGCAGATACACGCAGACATGTTTAGATTACATCGATACACCGCATTGTGTTATTAATCACACATTTAGCGCTCGAGAGAGAGAGAGAGAGAGAGAGAGAAAAAATTTATTTAAAATTTTGCTATTTTAAGGCATTAATTATATTATAATATTTTCAAAGAATTTCAATGATTCACAGCAATGGCATAAAAAAAGCACAAAAAAAATTGTAAAGATTTTCTTTGTAATATGCGTATTTGAATTTATACAAAAAATATAAATATTTGTTTTATAAAAAATATAAATAGAAAAAAGTAATAATTATGAGATATAATATTACTTTCTCTTTAATTTATAATGAAATTTTCTAAAAGTTAGACACGTAAATAATAAAATATTTAAATAAAAAAAAAAAAAAAATAAGAAAAGAAAAAATAATCAACACAGTTCTTGGAAAAGTGGACGAGGACAAATACTTAGCTTTTAGCGCTAAATGTGGGACAAGAATGCGGGCGGTGTCTGTTACATATAACACACATATAAACACGTTTCTCGCACGCAACGCGCAGCTGAACACGCCTTTGGGAATTTTTCTCGTCCGCAACGCTTTTCATACGCAATGGACGGAAGATACATGTTGGCTGTCTATGCAACGAAAGCTTTTCTTCACGATTATTTCTTCGATTTTTTCTTTGATTTTCCGATCAATTCATCGACTGACGAACAACCGGCATTGTCGACGTGTCATTTTGTTTTGCGAAATTCGTATCACTCAGCTTTACTGAAAATAATCTTCACGCGCGCACGTCTTAAATTCCTTAGATCTCGATATTTTGAACTAGAATTTAGAAATCTAAGAATTTTCACAATTTTAGAAGCCTCAAAATTAATAAATGAAATCCATAGATCTTAAGATCCAAGTGACTTTTACTCTTTTACTCTCGATGCCAATTTATCAAAATTTAGCATTGATCTTTCGTTGAGAAGGATTCAAGCTTAAAATCAAATTATAGTTTCAATATCAGAAACTTTTAAAAATTAAATCTTATTATATTTTCTTATATATATATATATATATATATACCTCTCAGAAAAAATTAAATATATTTTTTTTTTATATTATTGAACTCAACTAAACTCAATGATTAACATCGAATATAAACATTTTGATAACTAGCAAAAAACTAAACCTTTATTAATTATTTTTTTTTCTATCTAATAAATCTCTTTAAATATTTCTTAAAATATATCTATGTTTCAGCGGTATTAAAAAGATTAAAAAACTAGGATCTAAGAGATTTAGAATACCTAGGACAAATATTTAAACCAAAATCCCATCTTCCTTTTGCTTGTGCTTGTTGTTTAAAAAAATATGGCATCGCCACCGCATTGCGTTTACATAAAATTGCATGAAAAAATTTGTTCTTTGCCGCTGTGAAAGTATAGTTTTATCGTTGGCTTGATTACAAAATATGTACGTGATTACCGCTTTACATAAATGTTTTATGTATTTAAAATGAAAAGCTCAGCTTGCTTATTTAACAAACAAATCTGATTTGCAATTTTCTTTCCGTTTATTTCTTTTCGCCTTTGCATGATGCCGTAACACAACTAATCACGCGTGAGCTTTTATATGATATTAATGTTGATTAATGATAATAATCTTATTAATGACAAATCTAATTTGCAGCGTTGTTGATCCGTCGCAACGTGAAAACCTTGGCATAATTGTCCAGTACAAAGTCAAAGTCAAGCTTTGCCTTGGTGCTCTTGGAGGGTAAGTCTCATTTAAATGTGTCAAGATGTAAAATTTAAGAATTTTTTAATTACGAATTTAATATATCGCATTTCAAATTTTAATTTAATTTTTTTTATTACTCTATTTAGGGAGTTAGTCGCGGAACTGCCCTTTATTTTGATGCATCCGAAACCGGAAGAGGAGGAACCAATGCCGTCCACAGCTCGACCAAGCCCCACGCACAAAACTGATAGCGGAGAGGTTCCGCTCGACACAAATTTGATACAACTGGATACGTAAGTAATCTAAAGAATTTAGATTTAAATATAATTTTTAAATAATATTTTTCACTATCAATAAACTAATAAAACGTGATTAATAAATTATATATGTTAATAATATCATCATTTATACATAACACATCACTCAATAAGTCCCCGGTCTGACACATAATGGCAACATTGTTGACAGACGTGATTTCTAAAAAAAAATTTGTTTTTCTTAGTTAGACCGGAGACTTATTGAGTGATGTGTTATATTTGTGTAATAGACATAATATTGTGTTGTATTTAATAACAATATATAAATAAAATATTACATCTAGGCTTGTAAATATTTGATTAAAAAGAAAGAAAGATATGATATTTTATATATTCAAGTCTCATCAAATAACTCGCTGTATTAAAATAGATTTGAATCTTTCTTTTTTAATAATATTTCTGCATTTTTTTTCTATGAGAATGTCAAATATTTATAAATCATAATTCTTGAATTTTCTTCTAATTTTTCTGCAGGGAGGCGGATGGCGATGACGATATAATTTTCGAGGACTTTGCTCGTCTGAGGCTGAAAGGCGAAATGGAAGCTTGACCTTGTTCCGCCGATTCCTCATCGATACGTATCGATGCGTTCGATCGTGTGACTCTTACACCGCCGTGTCGCACACAAGACGGAAGCTGCACAATGTCGCCGATGATGTCAATAACAGCGATGCCGCAACAACAAACTTAAGCGACGTTATCGTTGAAGTTTGTTAGCGCGGTATCGCTGCTATCCTCAAGTACAAAATGTCCCCCACACGACGGTGTCCGCGGGACATTTTAAGATTTATCGCGAAGAGAAAAGTCGGGCGAAAGGAAAAACAAGAAGAAAAACTTTCGAAAGGGACTCGCGTGGAAAAAAAAAGAAGATGCTGCAAGAGAGAGGAATTCCGAGCTGCTCGCTTTTTTTTTTCGGACTTTTCCAGACAAGCTAAACGAATACCCAAATCGGAAGTAGCGTCGAGAAAATTCTTCTTTAATAATCACTCGTCATTTTTACTGATTATCGAAGATGCACAGAAAAATTGAAGTTTCCTTAACGTTTCTTTTTAAGGTACCGTTGTTTGTATATTTATTAAAATAATTGAGCCACAATTCATTCAGTCATTGTTCCTTGTGACGCGTGTTCATCATTAGATTGTGGTAGTCTTGATTTGTGGGAAAGATATGCGGCGGTTTTGTGTGATTGACATTTATCACGAATTTAACACCGTCGTCGTTTTACGCTTTGTCTCCGAAGACTGATTTTAGAGAGGAAAAACATCCAAAAATCTAGATAATGAAATGTATTTATTGTGAGACTTTCAACAATGAAAGAAAGCTGCTGCAAAATAATACGTAATATATATGTAAAATGAGATTTGATATTTTTCTGCAAAAAATGCAAATTGAAATTAATTCAATTAGTTAATTTATTAATTACATATTAATTCATTTCATAACCATTTCATAAACATGATAGCTATCACTTAATTCGCAATTCGACTAATTAGCAATAAATTGTCAGTTAATTAAATATGAGATTGATATAAATTCAAGAACGTGCGAGAGCCTCAAGTTTTTATAACCAGCCATTTTTAGTGATTGTGATTTTTTAAACACGGCCAGTATACTGTCTTTAAGTTAAAATGCGAGAAGTGAAACTTTGTCGAAATCTCGAATCGATTTTATCTTATCGGTGCAAACAATAAATACATGCAGTTAGTGCGCGTTGCAAATATTGTTTGCGAACAACAGAACAAACATAAACAATCCTCGAATTAGTTCCAGTGAAGTATTAGTTTACAGTAAATTACAGTTGATAAAAATAATTGGTCGCAAAAGGGGGATAAAAAAAAAAAGAAGTTATTTTATATTTTTGTAGAAAAGTACGATATACAAATTTGATTCTCACAACAACGAGAATAGGAAATTATTATCCCGCGAATCTGTAGGAAATCGATGCTCTAAGGAGCCTATTTAGAAGTGTTTAATGTGACAATTTGATCGCGACGGAAAATCGCGCGGAAGAGAGAAGGAAAGATGACGTTTCGAAACGCAAATGTCAATTCATAGATGTATTTATGGATAATTTGTAGTACTTGGTAAAGCTGTAAGATTTGTAACACTAAAATCCGTTGCACGTTCTCCTTTCCCTCCCTCCCTCCCTTCCTCCCACCCTCCCCCCCCCTCCTCTCCCACTTCTAAAAAACACCCGATTCGTTAAATTAAGACGGCGCGAACATCATTTGAACACAATCGTAAATACCTACGATGGTACGCGTACTTCAAGACTGCTCGAGAATTTAATTTTCGCGCAATGAAATGTCGCGTAAATCTTGGTTCGCCCGCTTTATTATAAAATAAAGTTGTTTAGCGGAGAGTTTAATATCGATTGCCTAATTAAATCTCGAACGCGAAGTCGTTTTTTGCTACAAAACGACGAAAATCGTCGGATAATCGCCGCCATTTAAGTAACAATGTCACGGCGAATCATTTATGTAAGAATTTTTGGAACAAATTTTTTTTCCCAAGTTTCTAAGACATATGATTCTATCATCTCAAACAGTTTTTATTAGTTTCTCCATTGACCAAAATTTATAAATAATGAAAAAGTAAAAGAGTTGCATTTTAAAGCATAAACTCGAATCATTATTAAATTCCTCAGAATTCAATGATAATTTTCATTAAAAACGACAAGAAACCTGCTGTCAGCTATTAATTTCAATTTTTAAAGAAAGTCAAGTCAATGATAAAAGCGATTCACGTTGGTAATGAAGATTAATTAACGGTGACATTAATAAGAATGAACGCAAATTGTAAGACTATGGAGAAACAGCATATTGTACATGTAAATGTATGTATATATATACGGAGAGCAAAAAAAAGCAAGATAGTATTTTTTATCACTTTAGCATTTATAAACCGTGTATTTAGATGAGATAGCTAAACGTGTGGTCCGCGTCTCTTCGTTGCGCGTTTAAGAAACGCACGACGAAAATCCAGCCGTATTTTCTCATACCAAAGCCAATATTTCCGTTTTTTTTTTTTTTTTTTTTTTAAACAGAAGTATTTCTCATAGAAAGCATCAATAGCCGATCGAGAAAGTATAAATTGCATAATTAATTTTTCAATTAAGTACAGCTTCTTTGTATGAAATTTATTTATTATTAATGCAGGAGGAATTATAGATTTTTTAAATATATATAGTTCAGCATACATGTAGGAGAGTTATCAAGAAATAATTTCATCTTTAAAAAAATTTATTTTATATTGAAACAATGAATAATATATATATTTTTAGATCGATATTTTTCATTGATTTAAATTAAATATTATTAATATTATCCTACGCGTTCGTTTAATTATTCTATTATTAAATATCCTATTAGTGGATTTCTGGGGAAGAATCCATTCAGTCTTTTACCTCGTTATGGAATAAAAAGAACGTGCATGTTCAACGAAAGCTAGATATTTAATTAAGGGACGAACAATTTGCAATTGTGCGGCAAATGTCGAACGCCGGCACTTCGATTATCGCTTTAAGCGACGCGTATGAGTGTGTATATGTGCAGGCTTGTATAATGAGAGTATATTTTATATTAGCCCGCGGACGCGCGCATATTTTTTATATGACCGCAAACGGTAGGTCGTTAACATTTTTATTGCCATCCGGTTAGAAGGGAGAATCACAGAAGAAGAGAATTATTACCGCACAAAAAAGAAATCAAGGGAGAGAGAGAGAGAGAGAGAGAGAGATAATTAAAGTCAATATAAAGGATGCCGTCTCTGTAATTCTAATATTCGAGATTGTTTCCTTGCGAAAAGACCGCTTATGTACAGGGAGTCGCAAAAAAATGACGCAAATCTTATCGATTTATTTCAAGATTATCGAATTAAATCTTCTTTCTATTATATTTGAAAAATTGAATTATAATAGCTCATTATACGCTCTATTAGACGTATAAATTACTACTGATATTAAATACTCCAATATTAATATTTTGAAGAATCCCGATGATTCAAATTTTTTAAAGACAGAATACTGATGTGATATTTTTTTGGGATGCTCTGTATTTAACGAATAAACAGTATCACTGCGATAAGAGAGGTAAACGATTACGCTTCTTCGATACAACATATTCTTTGCATCGGAAAGTTCACATTTCTCTCGTTTGTGTCTCGTTTAACTGAAAATCATTGTAGCTGAAATCCGTGGAAATAGATAGTCAGGTGTGATTAAACATAAACAGCGAAACGTGTACGTGCTCTTATCAGAATGGCTGCATCATTCGACATAGAATGAAAATAATTAGCTTATCGCCCATAATAATAAATAGTGTAAAGACAAAACGAAGAAAAAAAAAATGAACTAAAGAAAATAAAGAAGGCGAAGGAAATTATGCGCGCTTCTCTCGAGAGTGTTACTGTAATTAATGTAATCGAGTCGATGTACAAGCGTATTGTATGGGTTCACATTACAGCCGTCATTTACAAATGTCAATCGAGACAGATAAGAAAGATGACAGAGCCATTACATTGCTATAACTTGTACATTGCACTATAGGAACGATTTATTTATTGGAGCCGCGCGTTGTTAGTTAGCAAGAAAATCGTATGTCGTTCATGATCGTTCGCTGTTCACTCGTGAATAATTCGTTTTATATGTAAAAGAGATTACAAGAAAGTTTTACTCAGAAAAAGAGAGAGAGAGAGAGAGAGAGAGAGAGAGAGAGAGAGAGAGAAAGAATGCAAAAATGTACGTGTGTGTGAAGTAATAATGCATAATATATTGTATATGTAAAAAATCGTGTGTATTCTCGTATTATAACTAGCTGTAATAATTTAATAAATCCTGTATATCGAAAAAAAAAAAAAAAAACACAAACACGACACTGCGTATATCTCTCGCGTGTTTCTTTTTTTTTTTTTAATCTTTGCCACACAAAATTTTGCAGATTCTTTTTAGAGCTGATTCTTTTCTACATCCTTTCTTCATCCAAAGAAGTTTTCTAAATAATAATAAGAATAATATATAATAAAAAAATATTTATGTAACGCGTAATATTTTAACACACAGAATGTATAATAAAATATATATCATCAGATCTATTTCTTTTTGCCTCTCAATAATATTATTAAATATATGTATATTAAATTCTACGCGATATATAATATGACAGCATACAATATTAAAAGATTTTCCAGATATTTCCAGAAGGAATTTTAATATAATCGTGATACATTTCGTGATACTGCCGCTCGAGCTTTCGGAAGTTACAAAAGTTCCTTAATTAAAGAAATAACCTGCAATTAACGAAACCAATTGATTTTAATGAGAAAGTTTTACCTTGTCAAGATAAAATACACATCTTCGATAAAAGCGCATCTTTTTTTTTACCGAAGCGTTTTAAAATATCGCGAAAATTGACAGTTCCTAAAAATATATAAATTAATATTGCAATATCTTATTTTAATATTTTTTTACTAATGCCTCGACATTTTTGCTGGGAAAAAATTAATCTATATATTCAGATATGATGAGTAAATAATGCTAAAGCAATGTTAACAACCGCCTCTCTCTCAATTTTAACTTCAAAACTAACTTAAACGTGAAGAACAAAAGTATTCAAATATCTTTTGGTGTTTTCGAAGTAATTCGCAAACTACGCGGAAAGAGCAAGAAGTGAACTAAGAGTGAATTCATCATTTCATTCACGTAGAAATTTTATCCAGATTGAGTCTTTTATGATTTCTCATCATAAATCGCGTTCTAAAAAAACAGAAAATCAAAAAAGGAAACTAAAAAGAAGCAAAAGACATGTACAACACGACGAGACTCGAAATGGAAAGAAAGCAATGGCGTTGGCTGAGAAGAGATAAAAGAAAGTTAAAGATAATGGAAGGGAAAATGGAAGGGACGGCGGGGAGGGAAAAAACCGGAAGCGAGAGAAAAATGAGAGAGAGAGAGAGAGAGACGGGGAAGACAGGAAGGGAAATATCGAATGGCGCGCGAATTTTAACACGCATCGCTCTCCTTCGTCTCGCGCTCATCTCCCTTCATCTCACCACGCAGCCTCCGTAGTTCCCTCCTCAGTATGATCCGCGCGGTCCGAGCGCGAGTACGCGTGCATTCCAGCTTATTATTTAGTTAGTTTCGTCGCGAGACTATTTTATGTGAAAAAAAAAAAAAAAAAAAAAATGCTGATATTTGTGAAAAGAATTAAAGTTGAAGAGATTTTTTACGACTACCGAAATAAGCGATTGTGTCCTTAAAATACGTTACTTTTTCTCTTTACTTCCTTCTTTCTTTTGACTTTAAAAAAATTCAATTGATATATTCCCATAAAATAATCTTTGTGGAGACATTTACTTGCATCACACAAGTAGGTGAAATAAGTCCTCTCCTGTCAGACATAATATTAATTTCTAATTAATGTTTAATATTTTGTTGTCAATTTATTGAAACTTACATAAGTTACAAATTTGTGGAGAGCGTTTATGTTAAACTATTTGCATTAGTTGCCTATTTTGTTGCTTCACCAATATACGTATACAACAGCGAATCTATCAAAAGTTTTGTAAAGCAAAGTTGGATTAAATTTTTAATCGAGATAATCGACCGCCGTGTATAAGAGTGCTGCTCTGTTGGATTTTAAGGAATTTATCTATTCGCTTGATAATTTTTATCAATATTATTTGCACGACAAATATGTAAGATTATCAAAACATTTATGTGCTAAAAATCGATAGAATCGCTGCATTAGAAATAAATGTGAGAATTATTGTTACTAACTTTGTGTGAGTAAATTGAAGTATAAATTAACATTGAATTTAATTATACAAATGTTTAATAAATAGAAAGATAATTAAGATGGAGCACAACTTGAGGTCGCAGCAATTCCTATCGTAATTGTCAACTTATTAATTGATTAAATAACACTAATTAATTTTTCACTTTATTATTATTTATCTTAATTATAATTTTTGCAGACATTTGTATCGCAAATAGATAAAATGAAAAATCCTCCACTTGACCTACGTTTTGATTTCGTATCTAATATCTTGTTGTCGATCTATCTCGGGATTCTTATTTGAATCCTGAGTTTTTCAAGCTTTTGTACATGAAAAAAGGAATCATGCTACTTTGCTATTCAAATATCGGACGAACAACTCGAGTTTTAATAAACCCAATGCTCGCGATCCATCTTGAATATCAAAGATTCAAATAATGCCATGAGATTCTACGGCATAAATTCGTGGTATGCTACGCGGTCGCCAATCGAAGGTGTCACACGACTCTTTGAAATTCAAATCAGCAGTATTTCTTAACAAGTTACCCTTAACGTTATGTAAACTAAATTGCGCATAGATAATTAAACTCTTTTAATTATAATTCTTCGAATTTTATTAAACAAAAACTCGATTATATATTTCTAAATATAAAATTAAATTTTTTTCTTTCTCTCTCTTTTTCACAAAAAAAAAAAAAAGTAAAAAATATCAATTCCGAATGTATGTTATCCGAGAATTTGAGACTGAAAAAGTTGCAGAAAAAGATAGGATTTCTGGAAGAGTATCCTTGAAATTAATTATCAAACTATAAAATTTGCCTTCATACACTCGTGTAATCCTCGATGACTTTTTCCACTCATATTGTCAGTACTTTTGACGGACGTTGCTCCATTCGAACTTTGTTAAAGAATTCTTTGATTGACTTCGTATAACTATGGGGGATGTCGTTTAAAAATTTGTAACATCTAATAAATTATAACACGCCAAAGTCGCAAGGTCTCAGAAAGGGAATGGGGGTGGCAAATCGTGGACAAGCAAATAAACATTTACCTTTACCGTTTTGCCATCTGACAGAACTGTGTCGAAAGAATCGAGGAGAGAAGGAAACTATCTCGATTCGATATGAAATCGTGAGTGAAAATTTCGCGGAGCAAGTGAGATACGTGTCTCTGTGTTGCCGTGGGTTCGAAAAATGAACAAACTCCACCGACGGCGAAACGAGAGTGTCGATGGCGTCGAGACGCGAGCGACAGAGATTGGAAAAGTAAGTATACGATCGTATAAAATCGACCGAAAGCTATTTCCTTTCGAGATCGGTTTACAGATTTTATTCGTCCCGAAGCTGATTTATCCGCATCTCATCGCGCAATCTTATTTGATTTAAAGAAGAGAATATCGAAATAATATTCCACGCCCCGATGTTCTTTCATTATATTTTTTACAATCAATTTTTAGATTTTTATAAACATTTTATAGATATATAAAAATTTTTATAAATGTAAATAATATAATATATTCTTTTATATTATTATTTTTTATACTTTTACCTTGTTTTTTGTAATTATTATTTTTTTTTATTCAGATCTTCGCTAAAATCACTATTAGAATTGAAAGTAAAGCCAAGGCTCTAAGGACCAAAATGCTATAAAAATCTATTAAAAAAATATAAAAGCAGCTAAATTTAAGGGAGTATCACTTGGCTGTGCAAAGAAAAAAGTTCTTGCCGTTGAAGCAAATTTTTAAGTGCTGTCACTTACGTAGGTACAATTTGATTAGTTGCGACTATACGCTCTCATTAATCGCGATCCTTCTATCGATATCATTATGATGACGCTTTCTTCATATAAGCCGTTTACATTCTGTAAAAAAGGCCAATATTTTATTAAACAAATCGCGAGCGATGTACGAAACCTGTTGCTCTTTAATATCGTGCCATTTTTTTTAAATAATAGACATCTTATTCGTGTTATTTGATTTTATTTTGTCTTACTATTGCTGTCATAACACTCCTATCGCATATATTTTTTATTTAGCAAAAACATTTGTGTAAATAAAAAAGAAATGTATTGAATCTAAAATTTTGCATTTCACAGGAATGTAAATAATACTACAATTTCTCCGATTTGTTTCGTCCGTCGAAAGCGGACATAATCAGATTACATCGATCATCGGAGACATCGACTTTTCCTTGGCTTTCGTTCCCTTTCTCTCCATCAGAAAAAAATTAGCGTGAAACATTGAATAATTGTGATTAAGTCACGTCATTCTGCCGAAGAGATCGATAAGTTCCGCGTAGAGGACGAACTTAATTATTTATCTGGAAATTCTGATATATCGGGACAACGCCAAGATATTCGTAATATTTCAAGGATTTTACGACAGAATCAATACCAATCTAACAAAAATAAACAGCTTAATATATTATTTAATATACATTATACGATGGTGATAAAAGAAGAAAAACAAAAATGCGATTTTAATCAATCATCTTATAATAAATTTCATAAGTAAAAAAATACTCGCCTAATCTTAGCACGTTGCTTCTATTTTAATACTCAAGAGTTGGATTTATACTTTAATATTCAAAGTGCTGCTGGAGTTTTAGCGCCATAATGGGCGATAAACTTACCAAGGTGCAAAACGTGTTCAAAATAACAGAGATAGTTTACGTAAATGTTAACTTAGCTAACGCTAGAGTGTCAGACCGTGATATTTCCCGCCACTCAAGAATATTAATGAATTGACAGCACGATTAAGAGCGCAATATGTATATATATATATATATAACACATCACTCAATAAGTCCCCGGTCTGACACATTACGGCAACATTGTTGACAGACCCACGTGATTTCTAAAAAAAAATTTGTTTTTCTTTAGTTAGACCGGAGACTTATTGAGTGATGTGTTATACATCGATTTGATCAGGCAAACGACAATCTAATTAAGTAACGACGTCTTTGCAGAGTAAACACAGCTTTGCGACTACCGTCTTTCAGGGGGATCGTTTGCATTCTCTAATTAATCAATTATTCCCCAGCTGACATGTCGTGCTGTCATTGGCCTTTAGAGGCATCGGCAGTCATCGCGAAGCCGTGTCACTTTCCACGCGGGACCGCTAATAAATTACATCCGTACATCTCCCATCATCGGTCCCGATGTCTCTTTCACTCCTCTCTCTCTCTCTCTCTCTCTCTCTCTCTCTCTCTCTCTCTCTCTCTCTCTCTCTCTCTCCCTCTCTCTTTCTCAAACTCATCGGTGTACTGGCACGTCCGTCAGTATTATGCACTTCAACCGATGCACTTTCGCGGATCAAGCCACTTAGGATGCCGCGCTCTTCGGCTTCTCTTCGGAACCAAAAAGCGCAACCTGGATGGATGCAATTTTGAAATTAAATTCGAAGAGTAGCTTCAAGATGCCACAGCTCTGGGATGAAATATCTCCTGCTAGACACCGTTATCTTCGAAAAATGTAATTTTTTATAAAACTTTGTCTTGTCGCACGATTATTTATCTCTTATCTCTTTTCCAAGCATACGTATTCATTATAATTAATTACCCGCGCGTCTCTTTCTCTTCTCTCTCTATCATTATTAATATTAACAAATATGTCATTATGTTGATAATATTAATAGAATTATTATATACTATATACTATATAAAAAAATAACAATAGTTATAATTTACTAATTTATAAGAGATGAGCATTAAGTATTTAAGCAAAATAGTATATGAAGGATGTATATTTTTTTTTTTTTATATGACAGTAACACATGTTATTAAATACACGCAAGTCATGTTTATTTTTGAATCACGAAATATTGAGATGCGCGAACTTTCTTAGATATAAATAAGTCAAGGTGCGCTCTCGCAATATTCCATCATGACTATAATGCATCAACTTCATTATTCATGCCGTGCATTAACGTATCGTTATCAATTTTCCGCGTAAACCCAAACGGATAGTAGTCGAGTGTGTGATAATGTTCCTCCTCTCCTCTCCTCGTCCATGACCATGACCAACTCTCGGTTTCCGGTTTTATTCGCAAAAAATCTACGCGTTTGCGATGATCTAAAGTTTTAATTACTCTAATTAAAAAATGCAAGTCTCGAATGGATTTTGCATGTCAATTATATAGATTTCTCATAAAGGGAAAACTCTTTTCAGTACAAATGTTAAAGAGTTATTAGTCGTATATTTATTATAAAATAAAAATTATATGTATACGGGTAGGCTTGACTTTGAAATTTTAAAGCAAATATAATTCAAACAAAAAGTTTTCTATAAAATTTCAAAGTCGAAAGCCGGAACGGCCTACCCTGTATAAATATTTATATATAAATTACACATAGTATAAATTATTATATTATAAATTTATGATTTTTGAGAAATACATTATTCAAAACCGTAAAAAAAATTTTAAATATTAGAAAAAAAACTGAGAAAGAGAAAAGAAAAGAAAGAGAGAGAATTCATCTTTCATTCAAATTTTAATTTTGGTTTCCACGTTACAATTTACAACAAATGACAGGATCTGATAACGTGCGTCATTGGCAGGCAAACTTGCCGATGCGGCAATTTGTTCAGGGATCAGCATTGTCGCAAGGTGTGTGGAGAATACACGGAAGAAGGCTGTCGATATCCGGTACGTCAGTTAATCCAACCGGTTAGGTCGCGCGACTGCCGGCAGATAAAGCGGCCCCCAAAGGGGATGACACTTTTGTAACTCCCCGTTTAAAATATCCGAAGAGAAAGACCGGCGCACATCCGATCTAACACCGATTTATCGATGTCCCCGATAAGTCTACGTGCCGACGTCTCGTCCTTTGTTTGCCTGGGAATGGCGGGCGCTTTGTCCGCAAGATTTCACCCGCAATCAACGCGCGAACAGTCGTCTCCCCTTCCACCATTCTGACATCGTTATCGCTGTGAATTTCCGACGATAAAGAAACCGATGACAAAGCTCGCTTTTGATAATTAAAAAGGAACGGATTAAGTGCACGCCTACGTTCGAGAAAAATTAATCTAATCCGCGGATTTAGAATTTACGTTGAAATTTTGAAGGCTCAGATTCAGATCTTTCAAAAGTTCAAATCTTCAGATTTTAATGAATACTAAATTAAATTAAATTAAATATGTACAGTATACATATAATTTCCATCCTCTTTTTTTAAATAAAAAAGTATAATATAAAATTTAAATAAAAAATATAAAACTTCTAATGTAAAATATTCTAAACAAAATGATGAATTTTTATATCAAATATTTAATAATAAATTCTTTTTTCAAGAGGCAACCTTTAGTTTTATAATTAAGATTAAATTTGTAACCATTCAATGCAAGTATGTTTTATGTCTAATCTTAATCGTAAAAATATCGACAACACAATTATATTGATCCATGATTAAAAAAGACGGGCAGTGCAATTAATTGATTTACCCGCGTGATCAGCTGACAGCATCAGCTGATCTGATACACGCGACGTATCGAAATTTCGGAACATTGCAAAAAATAATCGTATTAATGAAATATCAAAAAAGCCAAATTTTATAATTTTTATAAGTGTATTATAACATTGATTATTTATTATTTAGGTTTTATAAATATTTGATTAATATATTTGTCAAATTTTTTAATCGTACAAATTTTAAAAAATTTTTAAGAAAAATGTGTAAGAAACTTAATGAATTAAAATGAAGTCTATTATTTCTTTTTAGATTGTCGTTAGGAATACCTTGAACCGGCATAAGGACGTCGTTTCAGCCTGTTTCACATTGCATCGATCGTGACTGACAGTAATAATCCCAAGGACTCCTTCGAGGCTCGTCATGCTAGTCCCGGAAGACAATTTTACATCTTGGGTTAGCAACTGGACGACGATCTTGCACCAGGTGTCTTGCAACGACACCTTCGGTAGCTGCGCCGACGAGTGCGATACCGCTTCCGGCGAATTCGATCATCTCTGCACCACAATCGGAAGAGAAACCTTTGCTAACTCCTCTTCGATGACCCTTTTCTGCACGCCCTGCGATTATGCGAGTTGCAACGTGTCCTTGCTGCTCAACAGCCTCGAGAGCATCGAGGGCGTCTTTCTGTCTAGGATACCAATGAGAAATTGCAACGCCACGTCCTTCGACGAGGAAGTAGGTTCTTAGAGAAGAAAGATGAGGCATCGAAATTCAAGAGGGACTTTAAATTCGAGGATTTAAAATTTACATAATTAAATCTGCACAAATTTCAAAATAAAAGCAATTTTCATACATAAAATTGAAATCTTAAAGAATTCTTAAAGAGCACTAATTTAGAGCAAAAATTTAAAAAACTTAGAAGCAAAATATACATTTTTCATAATTTTTAATTTATCCTTGAGCCTTCAAAATTTTTTAAAATACAATTTAAAAATTTAAATATCTCAAAAAATTTTTAATTTAAAATTTTCTTCTTTTCTAAAAAAAAAAAAAAAAAAATTTAATCTAAAAATATATATAATATGTTCAAAAACGTCTCAAGGTGTGCGACACGCAAAGATCTTCATCCAAAGCTAGAAGTGATAATTCAAGTCAGGGACAACGAGATAAGAGATTGTCGCCTTCCGCTACGACATTTCCGCAGATTTCGTCTCAAACGAACAGAGGACGATACATAAAGCCAAGTGTTTTTCGCAGATTCTTGAATGTTCGCCGGTCGGCGGTATCGCCGAGGATTTCGCCGTGACCTGCGCCCATCGATCCAAGATCGACAGCACTGCCGAGACGAAGATGCGTCGCTTCGACTGGAGCTTCCTGTTCGTAGCAGTCTTTATAGCCGCCGGCGGTCTCGGCAACATATTGGTTTGTCTCGCCGTAGGATTGGACAGGAGACTCCACAATGTGACCAACTACTTCCTGTTGTCGCTGGCGGTAGCCGATCTTCTCGTCAGCCTCTTCGTCATGCCTCTGGGTGCCATACCGGGATTTCTGGGTGAGATTTTTTTTTTTTTTTTTTATTATTATTATTATTTTCTGCCCGTTTCTCAAAAATTGAATTTTAAAATCGTTCCTTTAATTTTCTGAAGGAGAAAGGATTTACAGTTTCTCGTCTTATTGAATGACGCAAAAATATATCTCGGAAATATCTTCAAGTATCTCAATCGGAAAGAAGAGAAACGAGAATCTGGAGTGGGACAGAGTAGAATAGGGGTAGGAAGGGGAGGAGAGTTAAGAGGTAAAACGATGGGAATTTTTCGACGGAATTTCACGGATTTTCCGCCGAGAGGATAATAGACGCGCGGTAAAACGAAGCGGAATCTACAAGAACTTGCGCACGCGCGATCGGATTACTCATGTAATACAATCCTGGCTTAAGACGTGGCAATATATGGCGAAACGACGCGGAAATGAGAGACGACACGCACGGAGGGCGTCCCTCTTCCGGTCTCGTGCACGCCGTTGCGAAATTTCATGTATAACACAACCAGGTAATGTGGCGCCGCACTTATAATGCCGTTAAGTACAAAATTGCGTCATCGTCCTTGTAAAAGTTAATTACAAAATGTGACAACTAAAAAAGAATTGACGCTTAGATTCAGAATCAAAATCTTTCTCTCTCTTGGTCCGCCGATGCAATTTATTAAAGATTTTCAAAATCATTTCATCAACCGAGAGATCTAATCACTATGATTAATTTCTACCGCATTAATTTATTATTCCGAAGCTTTAATTATAATCAAATATATTAATTAAGTTCAAGATTGCATCTACTTTCGATAGAATTTGAAATTTAATAATTAAATCAAGAATTGTTCCTACATTTTTAATTATGACGTGAGAAAAATCCATTAATTTATTTCATCAACATAAAGAAGATTACTTCATTAACCGTTGATTATTTTATAATGATTTTTGACTCATCAATCCATGGTAAAATTTCGATAATCTCTTCCCTTCTCAGATTTATGAACGATCGATCGGCTTGCCATCTCCGTGTTCCTTTCTCTCCTTTTCGCTGTCAAGGGACGACTTTATCCACGAGTTTTCGCGTCACGTGCCCACGCTCCAGCTCCATCCTTCACGTGGAACACGTCGACGACACGCGCGGCATTAGCGGACTCATCGTCGCGACTCGTTTATCTCGTGTACGCGACAGCTTTTGCTCCGCGATCTGGAAGGAGTAATTTCCAGGAGCGCGCATCCGGTCCTGAAATACTTAAAATCCAGTACGCGTGACGCGTTCGATTTTATCGAGTCTCTCTCGTTAATGTGAAAGACCGGTGTGAAACATTAAGGGAACTTTCCATCTCCGCGAGCCTCTAGCAGCTTGATCTCTAATGTCGTTGAAGAAATGACAGCGAGATTCGCAAAATTTCCCTCCCGGGAAAAA
Source organism: Cataglyphis albicans (assembly GCA_038406275.1). Classification (NCBI taxonomy): domain Eukaryota; kingdom Metazoa; phylum Arthropoda; class Insecta; order Hymenoptera; family Formicidae; genus Cataglyphis; species Cataglyphis albicans. The sequence goes on from JBCAUJ010000039.1 coordinate 2,706,799, forward strand.
TATTTGTAAGAGCGATCATCCTCTCGAGTTTTTTTCAATGCCAGGGGTGTGGAATCCAGTGTGGTCATTAAATTTAAAATGTCTGAACCTTTGAACTTTGACACTTTTAGATTTTGTAGTCGCGGATTTAAATCCCAAATTTTCCTCATTTGCAAAACTGTGAACTCTTTTACAAACTTTAAATGCCGAATGTCTGTCTCTCTTGTATAAAGAAATTTGATCAGAATTTCGTTATTAGATTTTCTTCACCACATACACATTTATATGTAGAATAATTCGCAATTGATGAAATTTTAGATTTTTTTCTTTTACATTTTATATAATAAATATACTAGAATATAGAGAGAAATATAAATTATTAATAAATATTAAAATACTTCTACTGAAATATGATTTATACTAGTCTTCTCTCTCTTCTCTTAAAGACTAATAAACAAGAATTAGCGTTTTGGCAATATTACGCCGAATAATTCTCGACGTCCTTGATCCGATTACAGGGTGTCATGATTATAGCGCTAATTAATTCGCGTTTCGACTGAAATTGCGAGCAACGAAGCACGCCGTATGGCCATTAAGTACTTTCGAGTGTCCAATCTACGTCGGCACGAGATGACAGCCTACAATTATCCTCGCGATGACGCGTCCGTCATAAATCGTAATGAAATTGACGTTAAGCACATCCTCAAACTTTCGGCACATTTAATTACAAAGTTTGATCAATAATTTATGATACTGTATAAACGATCTAGAAAAAAAAAAAATATAAAGTTGAAGAAACTTTAAGAATTCAATAATTTTTTTAGCATTTGTAGAATCATATCAAATACAAAAGGATAATTGAATAATCCAATAATCTAATTAAATAATATAATTAGATTTTATTTCATTTTTATTTTTTTTATTTTTTTTATTTTTTTTTTTTATTTTACCGATCGCGTATGTTTCATTGGTGGTTGTAAAACAAAAGGGGTAGCAGAGGAAAGTGTCAGTCGGCATCCGCTGGCGAACACGCTGTGTGAAATCGGCGTACAACCGAATAAAGCTCGCGCTCTTTTTTCCTTCGCTCTCGTTACACTCGTTAAGCCGCGCGGTTCATTTCCGACATTTGTTCTCATACGTTTCCCCGTCCGGGATATAGATGACGAGAAAGTGTGCGCATTGCGAGCAGCCTTGTTAGAGAGATGTGCGCGTCGGCGCGTGGCAAGTGCCTTTGTGGGGCTGAAATTGGCAAACTCGCCGCCCCGGTACAATGCGAGTGTTTCGTATTCAGCGACATACTCACATCTTCACGCGCGAACTATGGAGGGAACGGTAGAGGGAGGCTGCCCCTTTTTACATCCCAATTCTTTTTCGTCGATGCACTCTCGAGAAAAACCTCACGCAGTTTCGGAGCGGCTAACTCGCTAAACTTTCCCTTCGAGAACGAAAAAAAGTATAGTATTGCATATGCACAGAATTTACAATAATAAGAATAATAAATTGGAGTCTCTCTCTCTCTCTCTCTCTCTCTCTCTCTCTCTCTCTCTCTCTCTCTCTCTCTTTCTCTCTTCTCATAAATTATTTAAATTGAATAATACAATTTGTGCAAATCCAATGCGGAGAGAAAGAAATTTTTAATGAGAGTTAGAAAAAAATTTGTATATAATTTTTCTCTATTTTCTATTCATGTTTTTTTTTTCCTCATTTATACATATTTCAAGTTCCCGAATTTCCCTGCTCGAATTTTATTCTTGCCCCTTGCGTTTTTCTTGCGTGTACTTAAGTCTTTATTGCAGCGTGTCTGCTCATCAAGGCGTGCTTTAATCTGTTACTAATGAAATTCCTCGCAACATAGTCTTTGCGAGAAGATCTTAATATAATGCGACTATATGCAAATTTTTGGGGTTACTATGCGTCCTCAGAAATTCTACGCTTCTCGTCTTAATTTTCACAACGAATACAACGCACGACGCGCGGACTAATTAAGTTGATTATTACAACCAAATCATAATATTCATGATAAGGGACTGATTAAAAGAGGATACTATATCTCAAATTATTCATCTTCATTCACGGTTTGTTAAATGTCAATTATATTCGGCAATAATAATTAGAATTAGCATTAGAATTTGTTTAACGGGATATACATGAGATTAGGAGACCTTGTAAAATAAATTGATAAATTTATTCGAGGTTTGCAATCGACAGATTTTCACATCCGCGATCAAAAATTTAATTAATTAAAGACATATTTATAAATCGTCGCTATACTTTATCGGATTGCTTTATCTATGCTTCGCAAATCATCTGTTTGAAGAATCTATCATCACACGATATAGTCACTCGCTGTTTGCTTAATCCTTGGAATAATATTGGGTTCGTTGCATACGAAATATTGGATTCTGAAAGTTCCAATTTTATGGCTTTTACTAAATAAACATTCTACGAAATAATCAAATATCACGTGGTACGACAAAGTGATATAGCTATTTTGCGAAAACACTTTTTGATTTTTTTCAAAATATTTTTTTTTTTTTATTTATTTAAATTATGGCATATTTTTAATATATAAAAAATTATACATTAAGTATATATTATTATTTAATATTTAAAAAAATTACAGGTTATTTGAGAAATTATAAATTTTCACGAGAGAAATAAATGCGGCTATTATTCATCGAACCACAAACGATCGAATGAGCAGCCTCTGTTCGGAACGTATCAGCGGATACGTTTTCCACCGCGAATCTTTGAAGCGACAAAAATACATCACCGACTCGTAGAATCTGCCCGCGCAAAGTGACGGTTTGTGTAAACGCATTTCCGACATTTGACGTCGTTTGATGTGATCCCATTCATCACGTGGATGCATCGTGCGTTCCACAGCTACGTCTCTCTCTCTCTCTCTCTCCCTCTCTCCCTCTCTCTCTCTCTCTCTCTCTCTCTCTCTCTCTCTCTCTCTCTCTCT
>JBCAUJ010000039.1:2721812-2745224 GCA_038406275.1 Cataglyphis albicans
TACAATTTTTGTTAGAAGAAAATTTCTTATGATCCAAGTTGAATTTCGCTAATCAAAGTGACTTACCTTGTCATTAGACAATTCATCTTCAATGACAAGTCGAGAAATACTAACAAGATATACAGTTTCAACGATTAAGAAAATTAAAAAAAAAAAATAAATGAATAAAATTTAAGGAAAATGAGAAAAAGACAAAAACAGGACAATATTTTTTTATACGAAATGGAATCATCACGTGAAAAATATACAATTCTTACGACGACAAAAAATGTTTTTTAAAAAAACAAAAAAAAGTAAAAGCATCATGTAAAAGGATTATACAATTATACAATTTTTGTTAGAAGAAAATTTCTTATGATCCAAGTTGAATTTCGCTAATCAAAGTGACTTACCTTGTCATTAGCCAATTCATCTTCAATGACAAGTCGAGAAATACTAACAAGATATACAGTTTCGCAAAGACCATTTATACTAATAGCTGAGTCATTGATAAAAAGTAGATACCTAACCTAAAAAGTGGTACGTTTCCTAATGATTATACTTAATACACAAGATGTTCCCATTTTCTCTTTGTACATATATGATATTATATATTATATTTCATATGATATTTTATTTAAACATGTTCAAGTTTTTGTAAAACTTTTATAATCTGTAATACGTCCTTTAATTAAATTTCCTTTAAATTTGATTGCAAAATTCAATTTTGCTTTATATATAGAAATAAATTATGTATTTCCATACATATATTTAAACGATGAATCCATTAAATGATCTTCCAAAATTCTTCATGTTACTGCTTTTCTTATTTTTCTATGTCCATTCCTCGAAAAAAAAAAATAAACAAGCTTTCTTTCGGTATCTTATGTAATATTAAAACACCGGAAATATGAAATCTATAAAAACAAAGATTCAATAAGATTCTAAAAATAAGGAAAAATTGGGAATAAATTTATCTCTCGAAAGACTAAAATTATCTCTCAGAAAATCTACATTTATATATAATGTCTTTTTTTATTAGTGATTAGTTTGTTATAATCCACATATATGACTTAAATATCTATATAAAGAAGATGGAAACATTCGTGACGCCAAGTACACGGTAAAACAATTGCACAGTATTGTAAAATTATACGATAAAAATATAGCCATATAAAGATACCATAGTAATAAAATAAGTAGTTCAAATTATTGTTCATAAATATATTTTTATATAAAATTCTCTTTTTATATAGAATTTTTTAGGAATAAGTTTTATCAAATAGCAAATTATAATTTCTTCGATAAGTGACGTTTTTTTTTTTTTTTTCTTGAAAATAGTAAAATAATCGTAACGCATTTACGTTGCAAGGACATTAGATAAATACGCATTATTGCACGTAACACAATGCAACGTTATGTTGTGACATTATACAATTAAAAATAATCGATTATCAAGGCCACAGTATTACTTCACGAAAGATAGTAATATATACTTTGAAAACGATAAAAAATCAAACCGGTATATATTCCCTGAACTTATTTTTTTCGTAATTTGAAAAATTTTTAGAACTTTAAAAGCAACGATGAACTTCGCCATTTTCTCTAAATTTAAAAGGAAAATTGACATTTAAAATTGAGGAATATTGTCATTTCTCACGAAATTTTTTCACGAAAATCTCAATACATCTTCTATGCACTGATTTTATTCAGATTGATTAAAATTGAAAGTTTTGTATCGATACAATATATGAGAAAAAGCATGAATATAAATTGTGTCTATAACACATCACTCAATAAGTCCCCGGTCTGACACATTACGGCAACATTGTTGACAGACCCACGTGGATTTCTAAAAAAAAATTTGTTTCTCTTAGTTAGACCGGAGACTTATTGAGTGATGTGTTAATATACTCGCACGATCAGTTGACTTTTTATATTATACTTGGCGTTGCGTCGTTTAATAATAGCGAACACGATACCTCCATTATCCATCCGGCGTCGATGTCGCAGTTTGCAATTTGCGATTACTGGATCGCCGGAAGGATGCTATGAGACGACATGTTCGTCGAAAGATGATGGAACGCGACGATCTGATTTTTTAGAAAAAAATTCAGTAATGATATATACATAAAAAAGCCATAAGATGCCGATAGAAATCGGTATGAAAATATGTGATAAAAAAAAAAAACCTCTCTCCAGCGAATAAATTACAAAACGCTCGCGTAAAAGGTTAATACGTTTGTTACGTTTTCTACAGGAAATGAATCGAAAAAATGAGATTTGCGCGATAATATTGCGCACTGTCAGGTATTATTCCGGATTTAAAAAATGATGACACGCTAATTACGCGGTTCTCGCGTGAAATGGATAGATTTATTTCCGAGATATACATATACAAGGTGTTCGAGATTACCTTCGTACAGAAATTCTTTGATAAATTTCAAGTCAAATTTCTTCGGTCATTCGCTACAATTTTCTTTTTATCAACGTTAAATGTTTTTTAGCTCCCCAAATTAAGAGAACTTGTTAAAATACATTTTAAATTAAACGAAGAAAAAGAAAGCTTCCTTTATTTGTTTAAATTTTTGTAAACTTTAATTCTCGTAAAATCTATCATGTTTCATCTACGTGCCTCGATAATTTTCTTAACGAAAATCAAACGAAAATTTGCAAAAGAAAAATTCACAGACGAAATTCCGGCACACCCTGTAAATCTCGTTGATTAATCAGAATCGCGAAATCGCGTGGGATAAAAGTGATAGGTAATGCGCGAAGGCTTGTTAAGCCGAAGCTTACCATTTTCAGCAATGCATATTAAAGCTGAAGAGAGGATAGAGGAAAAAACGAGAAGCGATTTTCGATCAAATACGATCGTAATGAAAAATTAAAAATCAAGCGTGTTATTGAGTAGCGACCTGACCAACTCTATATTTCAAATTATTTAATAAACTCGAAATATTTATAAACACGTAATATTTATATATACGTAAGCTAACCATTTCTGACAATATGAAATCAAAAATTCACGACGCCAAAACTGCGACCTCTGAAAAATTCAACAGGCTAAAAGTTCACGGACTTCTGGGCTTTTTTGGAACTTATCTTTGACTTTTAAAAGTTTCAAGTTACATTCGTTACTTTCGTTAATAATTAAAACAAACGTATATATGTGTAGCAGTCGCTTATTATTAATAACAATAATAATAATAACAATAATATAGTCCGCCAATTTTCTCAGTTTAGCAAATTGTAATTTTAATTATTCTTCTGAAATATACTTTAATATTTTATTTATATTTCAATTTCACAAATTTTAGAAGAAATAAATATTTTTTTAGCGTCCTTAATTCTTTCAATTTTTGTTCGCTCGAATGAACGATTAAAAAGGAAAAGAGAAATTGGTGGAAAAGAATCTATTTCGGATTCTAAAAGTAATTTACCGAGATTAAGACGAATAGAATCCTTTAATTAAAACGGACGGATTTCACAAAGATACCGGGCTCCATTCATTAGAGATTCTTCCGCGAAATGGCAACTCCCGAAAATGGCCATACAAAGTCGACCGGCCGGACGGCGGTCGAATTTGAATACGCGGAAATTTTATTCCCGCTCGTGGAGAGAACAATGGCTTCATTTCAAGCGAGTTTCACGTCACGCGGAAAGAGGCGCGGAATGATCGATCAATTCGGGAATGACCCCCATCATCCCGATTACCTTTTAATCCTTTTCGCTCGTCCTTTACCGTCGCCAGCCGTTCCGTAACTTTCGCTTTGTAACTTTAACAAAACGCGATGAGAGGGTAATTTAAATATGACAGTAGCGCAGCTAGGGAATTCAAACAATTTTACATCGTGTTCCCAAGTTATTGGAATTTTACGGATAAAAGGAATTAAAGATCTAGTATAAATATATCCTTTTGCTTCTGTCACAAAAATTTCTATCTTTAATACATGTCTTATTAATATTTTGACTAATTCTTAGATTATTATAAAAGCTATGTGTATTATTTATAGCCTACGGAAAATTAAATTATATTTTTGACCATTAAATCAAGTCAAATCCATATATAATATGCGTGTGTATAATAATTGATAAAATATAAATAATTAATATATCATGATTAACATGATTACGTTAAATTATGGTACTCTGGTAATTTTCGTCAGTTGCTTTAGTCTCGGATTTCGATTACGCATATATTCATATATAATAGTTAATATATCGAGTAATGGGCAGCGCGAGATTCATTTATGTTCGCTTGGCTAATTGGACTTAATGCAGGCGCTAAGTTAAATTTGACGGACGAACAGATGGACGAATGGACGGGCGGTGGGCAAGCATTTTTAACGGTGCGCGTTCGCAATCAGAGCTTATTAAATTCAACCGGATTCGAATATCGTGTGACGGAGGATAAATAGGATTTCTCCTTGCTTTATTGCGGGCCCGGCCCGCGGAAATGAAGTGCCCTGACGTGACTTGGCTCACCGATCGATCTAAAACGTCATCGTCTCACGTGTGCACGCGCGTCTGCACTACGACGTGCAGAAAGTTCGTTGCGAGGGATGTGCCGTCGAATATCCATGCTCCGATTATTTACGGCGCTTAAACGTGCTGCCCGTCAAAGTTGTGCTGTGGTAAAAATTGAAGAAAAAAAAAAAAAAAAAAAAAAAAAATTGAAAAAACCGGGTAAAATTAAAATCGAGATGCTTTTAACCTATTGTTAGTCTTATTAGTTAAATTTATGTTTTAATTTATACAAAAATTAAATTTTTAGCAAAGTCTATATTTTTTAATTTTGAGTATTGAGTCTTTTTATTATTAAATTTCTTTATTATAATTAAATATCGCAATTTTAATTTCTTCAAATTTAATCTATTTTTTATTAAACTTTTGTTTATATATATATATATATATATATATATATATATATATATATTTCTAGTGTTATTTTTAATTGATTTTTTAATTATTCTTCTTTTTTTTACAAATCTTTGATTCTTGTAATCGACGCGCAATTTTTCTCGAGCTTCGGATCCGTGCAATTCTTCAAGACGGATCCCTGGAAAAGATAAGAAATCGGCGTAAAAAGAAGAGAAAAAATCCTGGTGACATAAATCTCCAGTCTAAATGGCGTTAATCCATCACCGGGAAATTTATTTGGGCGCGAAATGAAATTTTCGGCACAAGAAGCACCACGAACGTTTAAGGCCAATAAATAGGCGGCTGCAAGGTGAAGGCAAATGGCCGTGCTCGGCACATCGATCTATCGCATAATGCAGAATAAAAGATTCCTCGTCTAGTGAGGAATCCATAAAGGTAGGAATAAAATCTATAGCACGGCACACCTACAGAGAAATATAAAATACAAAAAGAAAATTTTCTCTCTCTCTCTCTCTCTCTCTTTTGTGTTTTCTTTTTTAACAAATAAAAAATAAAAACTGAAACAATGGGATACAATAAAATTCATTAAAAATGTAATCAAATTTGTTATGTTTTATCGCGTTGAAAATATTGACAAAAATAAAAAAAAAAATAATAAAATTAAACAAAATTCAATACAATCAAAATAGCTCATTCATTCGCTTTTGTATCGTGTAATCTCTAATAGTTAATGTTCTTAAAGATATTCCGCGACAAAAAATAATTATTAAATAAAAATTGAGAGGAAATAATAACTAATTTAATTGAATTATTGACTCTTTCGGAGAGAAAACCGTGTAGAAAATTGCGCGTATCAAAAGCTCGAGAAAAATCTAACATTAATATCAAGAATCAAAGATTATACAGTAATCAAAAATAAAGAATGATTAATAAATTTCTTAATAATAACATTAAAAATGTATAAATAGAGAAATTAAATTAAGCGTATGTGAAAATTCTCTCTCATCGATCTCGAATCACCAAATTCGACAGTTGGCCCGCGAAGATAATTGTTTCTGCAAGATCGCGAATTTAGTTCAGAGATCCCGGGGATATTCCTAAGTGGATTAAGGCGAGCTTAAGTCTGGCTCAAGAAGTTGTCCGGCTAAAATGATGGTGCGTTTAATAACGAGGTTGCGGTTTGTGGTCTGCTTAATTGTTGCGAACAGAATTTCGACAAAGTCCGTCGGTGAGAAATGCATCGCAAATAAGTTGCATGTATCGACAGCAATGCAAAGTCGAAGAAATTTTTGACATGGAGTATAAGCGGAAAATATTTTATTAAATTCTAAAAAATTGTTTTTATCATATTGTATTTTTCTTAATAAAGAGGCATTTTATGTAATTAAGATAATTAAAATCTCTGTTTAATCGGGAATTATTTTATTTTTGAATTACTAATAAATATTTAAAATGAAATTTGATTAAATTAGTAGATGGAAGAAAATAATAGAAGTGTTTCGTCGTATTTTCCGTATCGCCGTGTTAAGGAGAAAGAGAAACATGTCTACGGAGCCAGCTTGTAAGAAATCGAAAAGAAGCTGCGTCGTCTGAAATCTCGAGCGCGATATCAAAACATCACGTATTTTCTTTTTTTTTTTTTTTGTAGATATCCGCGTGCGTGGATATCGTTCATTTTCTAGGGCTTTCTGGGAATGTGCTCTCACTTTAATCGCACGAGCAAAAAAATTGGCCCGAGGGCGCGATAAATCGTCCTTTATCATTCTCGGGACACTATATTGCTTTTTACTAATGCTCTTGTACGGGTGGTTTTTAGAGGGACATTTATTCGTACTTAATTTATCATCAAGTTCCTAATTAGTAGTCTCATCTTATGATACCAACATGCACAACGTTACAAATTTTCATACTTAATTTGAAGAAAAAAATTAGATTCTCTCGTCTTTTGTGTCTATGCGTGTGTTCATTTTTGTTCTAAAAATATCAAAAGAGAGGAATGGATAAGAATAATTCTTACACAGAAAAATAATATCGCAGAGATAATGACAATTTAAATTTAATTTTCAAAAGGCCGTATTAATTTCAGAGATATAATCTATCAGGAATAATCGATTTATTTATGAAAATAATAAGCAAGCTGAAAGGATTTAAACCGACAAAATTTATGAATTGAAAATCGGAGAATAATATCGCAGAAATAACGTCAATGTAAATTCGATACCCGAACAGAGCCGTATTAATTTCAGGAACAGGGATATCAGTATGCAAAACGCGTCGTTCGAGATATAAGAGCGCGAATAGGATTTTTCTTTTTTTTTTTACAATCCCCTCTTTAATATTCAATCTTTTTTGCATCTTTAAATTCCCCGACTACGAAATGAGGCAATAGAAATAGCATCCATAAGAGCGCATGTGAGAGAAATGTACATGGAATTATTATAATTATAAATGTAATTTGATATGAGTGACAAAATATATATTTTAATAAACGCTATTTAATTTTTGCAATTAAAAGAGATGTTTCATTAAATGCAATTTTATCCAATATTATACATTTATAATGTAAATCTTTATAATTGCAATTTAATTTTTAATTAGCTGAGCTTCTTAAAAACGCTTATATATAGTTCAATAAACTCTAAATTAAATACATAAAGATTGTTTCAATTTAAAAATTTTGTTATTACAATTTTTTTTATCTCTAAAATAAAATTAATTAAATTGAATGAAAAAATTAACAAAGCAATTTAAAATTGACAGATTTAGATATTACAGTTTTAGAGAAATAAGAATGATTTGTATCTTTTATGTGTTTCTTTTTCATTTTTTCTTGTTTAAATATAAATGTTTAATGCCTAAATAAATTATCTTAATAACTGTTTAATAATCTGTTTTACTCTCCTAGACATTTCTCTTCTGCAACAAAACTTAATAAGCGTATTCCACGCAATTCCATTTCCTGGCCAGCTTCCTTTCCATAGTGAAAAGGTTTTAATAAAATCTGCCACACCTGTGTCCGTCGCTAGAATTTACCGTTCCCAAGTTTCGCGAAGAAATGTCCATTTGGATGTCCGGGAAATATATTTTTAACGACGCGTATCACGTCTCAGCGTTTCAGTAACACAATATCTCTAATGGTTTTCAGAAATTGATTTCCAGAAAAAAAAAAGCAAGGAGGAACTAGAGCGAGAAGGATACGCGTGTTCGCGCACGTTAAAAATCACCGACTTTCGTCAAAAGCGCGAGTGTCTTTAATTATCGATAAGACGTTGCATTTCGCGCATGAGTGCAAACGCGCATCCCTAATAATACAAGACGGGGTGACAACGAAGGACGAACAGGTGTCCCGATGTGGGCAGGCCGATGCGGCGACGCATGCTCGTCGCGTCGTCTGGGGATGAGAAGGCAACCGGTTAGGGGTAGTTGGTGAGCGAGATAAAAGCCAGTGGGCCAGTAGTCCGCGGCAAAGCAACCCCCGTGGATCGTGTTGCTCGCTCTTACGTGTGGCCGATTCCGCAAAAATTATCATATTTCCGACCCCGTCGTGTCTGATCCCACTCCTCCTCCCTCTTCCGGTTATCGCGTACGCTCGCGCGAATGGGCGTTTAAAAAAAAAAAAAAAAAAAAAAAAAAAGAAATAATTACCGCGTACAAATAGCCCTTTCCGAAGTGCCCCCCCTACGCGATGGGGAAGAGTTCGCCGAGCAATGTGCGTGCCAAGCCAGCGCGGCGGTTTAACCAAGTATTCGATAAATTACGGCTCCCCGAGTTTCCGTCAACTTCCGCTTTGCTCAATTTGAATTCCTGAAACCGCGGAGACTTCACATGTCTCCCGAGTGCCGAATTCTTGAGCTTCCTTTCTTGAATTCATCGCTGTTGTCAATTTAAGCTATTTTATTAAATTATGTCCTTGGAGTTTTCACGTTTTTCGGATGAAAGATTCTCCGAGAAGATTTGATTTTCTCATTAAGCTCGTTTCTTCGAATTGGATTCTTAAAATTACGAGAATTTTAAGATTTCAAAACTGTGGACTTTATAATATTTTTTTATTTTCGTTTCTCATTATCCTTTTATTTTAATTAAATCAATCTCTTCCTTTTACATTCCTAAAATTAGAAAGAATCTAATTGTAAGACATTCAAGCTGTAGATTCTTGACATGTTTAAATTTATATTTTTATTGATTTATTTTATCGATAAATTTATGTTCTTAAATCAGTGGAAAAATTATTTAAACAGTTTATTCTTCGAGAATTTTTTTTTAAATTAATTAATTAAGATTTTTTTAAAATCTTCTATTTTATTTTATTTTATCTATTTATTTTATTTTTCCAAATTCCTGAATTTTTAAAAAAATTAAAACTTTTTTTAAAAGTGGATATTAGAAGTATAGTCAAAATTTCTTTTAATTTTCTAAAGAATACTCGTTAAAACTAACGACTTCAATTCTTAAAACTTGAAACTTTTTGCACAATTTTTACATCTTTAGGCCATTTTAAAACTTTTCTCCTTTCAGCACCTTAGCGCTCCACTCTAAAGGTTTCACCGTAAATCGATTCAAGACACGTAAAATATCTTTAAATCCCAGACTTTTAAGGTTTTATTCGAGCCAATTCGCGACAGATTAATTGCGAGAAAAATCGAAAGTAACGCTCTCGCGTATCCACCGCGATAATATTCGCGATCGCTTGTACGAACGAACCTCTCTCATCGATGTAACCTGTTGAGCGTGTAATCCTCGCTTTCCATCGATGTATCACCCGATATATCGGATCAGTCGCATCGATGCAATTGAATCGCTATCAATATCCACATGAAACGTAGCGCAAATGGCTTCTTCCATCTTCGAGAAGAAAGCGCCCTTTTTCAAAAAATATCTTTGCAATTTTATGAAAGAACAATCGAGACAAATATAAAAACACACGATATCGTAATCTAAAAGCCTCGCAAATTTTTTTTCAATCGTCAAATTATTATTCTCGAATTCCTTCAAAGATCTCTTTGCATCTTCGAGCCTCCGAAACATTTATGCCTGCATTTTTTAGGACCCTCGAAGCTCTATCTCTTTATCTTTATTAAATCCTTGAACTCTGCTTCCAAATTCTTAAGATCTTCAAAATTTTAATTTATTAGATTCTTGACTTAAACTCCTGACGTTGAATTCTTATTTCCTAAATTCCTGTCGTTACAGAATTTTCCGGCTCTCGATATTCCGCGCTCGTTCTCTCGCGTTCCTGAAATTTCTCGTTCCCCGAAATATTTCATTTCGAAATATATATCGTGTTGGTCAGCTTTGATCCTCTTTTAGCTCTCTCCGTTGCATGACGTCTCTTAATTAGATTACTTAATTACATCGCTCCTGTATATCCTCGATCCTTCCATCTCATAAATCTTCAAAACCCTACCATACATTTCTTACGATTAATCTCATGAAATATATATATATGTATACGTATATAAAACATTATTATATATCATTCCCCATTGACTAATTCTCAACTTCTATGGATCCTGACATCCCTTCGACGATGCTGAATAGTGCGCTTTCAGATGCGACGTCCCCGTGTGCCGTGAAAGTGCGCGTTTTTGTGGCACAAGTTTTGACTGAGCGATGACGAGGTCAACGACCACTGTGCAAGTCGTCCTGGCGGATATTTACGATCCGCTGGTACTATGGGATGTCGTTTCCGCGAACGTTAGCGAGATCGATCTAGAGACGACGAGTGCGAATTCCGCCGGCGACCAAACAGACAACGAGGATGGACTTAACAATTGGTGGGCGATGCTGGCACTGGTCCTGGTCCTCGGCACGGCGGCGGGAAATATCCTAGTGTGCCTGGCGATCACCTGGGAGCGGCGTCTCCAGAACGTCACTAACTACTTCCTGATGAGCCTGGCAATCACGGATCTCATGGTCGCCGTCCTAGTAATGCCACTAGGCATCCTTACCCTTGTCCGAGGTGAGTTTTTGGAATTAAAGCGATTTTAAAAAAGATTGTTCTTTTTTTTCACGCTTTTGGTAACGAAAATATTTAATTGTATTTCACATATATTTAATTTCACGATATTTATATAATCTCAAAATTTTATAATATATCCATGCGTCACGAAATTGTGAATAAGAGAGTCGTTAAAAATGTTCTAACGTTTCGAATAAAGTATCGCGTGCTTGTTTCCAGCAATTTAATGGACAACAAGGGGCGCGTAAGGGCGCTATTTATCACTAGTATTGCACGACATTGGCGAATCTGGTATGGGAGGTAACCTGCATTTTCCGACATCTCGAATAAAATGCTCGGTTTAAAGAGAGGGGGGGAAAAAATTCATGGCAAATGAAAAAGCCTGCCGAGAGTGTCGAGGATGAAAGGGATATGCTATTTACAGTCCCGTTGCTGTAATTTCGTACAGAGAGAGAAGAGGAATTCGCGTAAGAGCGTTATTTATCGAGTGCGTATTTAGAGTAAAATCGAAGGAGTTGAACGTTTCGCGGTGTTCCAAAATAAAGCGGCGATCTCCTATTTCAAGGAAAAAAAGAGAGGTGCGAGAAATCGCGCAAGGGTGTGATATTTATATGACTACCGAAAACCATGTGTTTTCAGGACAAAGGAACTCCATTACCCGTTGTACGCCCCAAACGCGAATTACCTATCCCTTTCGAGAAAGTGTCGATGGAAAAAAAAAATATATATATATATAAAACAGCTGGAAGAGAAGTCGCTATATTGACAGACAGCTCGTTACTTCGAAAGAACAATTTCGAGAGGGACAATAAAATATATCGCGCGCAAGCTCGCATAAGGGCGCTATTTAACGCCGACGTGAAACGCCGTACCCATATTTACCGAACTGTACAATAAAAAAAAAAAAGTAAAAAACATGCGCGTTCTACAAACAAAAACCCGGTTATCTCGAGCTGGAAAAGACGGAGAAAGGAGCGCAAATGTCATAAGGGCACTGTTTTTCTTGCCGCGATATCGTTAGCCGCGAGATATTTGCCTGTCCGCATCAAATAAATCAACACGGAAATGAGAATTCTGTTGTAGAGGATCTATTCAGAGCTAACCATATCCGCGCAATTCAACGTAATAAGGGCCGACGGTTATCGGCGACCTGTCCGAAACAAAGGGGTTAAAAATTTCCTCCCCGCCGAGTGAAACATTAGCTGTCCGTAGGGAAGAATCGAGCGCCGGACGAGGAAAAACCGGCGCTACCGACGCTACTAGTAGACCAATTGGCTGCTATTTCGAGGCTTATTTGGGGGATGAGAATGAGATTCGTGGAGAAAGGGACGCGGAATTGAGCGTATAAGGGCGCATAAATCGCGCTACTTATCGCCAGGGCACATTACCCGGACTTGCACATCGGTCTTCTCGCGTGATAGGTGGCTCGTGCTTTTACGAGTCGCTTCGGAGCAGCTCAAGGTTTCTCCTTGTCCCGGCCGAAACGAGCGCGTTTATGCATAATGGATCACTTGCAGTGATGCTTACTCGATACTCGCGTCGCGAACGCGACTAGCGCGTTGTAGCGCGACCGTGCAACTGACATCGGTGTTATCATCCGGTATACAAACACGCCAATAACAAAAACGTGAATGCTAAACGGCAAAGGTAGAATTGAAATCGTGAAAAAAGCCTGGAGAAATTAATAACAATTCCGGATAATCTCTCGAAATGATCTTACCATACCTTTTTTCAAAGAGAAAGATATTAACTCGCTTTTATCGAGGGCGATATTAAATATCTTGGTATAAAAGAAACCATTTTTGAAATTTTTAATTATTCATAGAGGTTATTTAATAATTTTTTACATCATAATTTTGTGAATAATTTATATATATTTCTTGTGAAAGAAGGGAATGTTAACATATTTTAAGAGCCAAATTAATGACCTTTCTGATAATTAATAATAATAATCTTTCAAATATAAATCTGTCATTTATTATTTCGTAGATAATAATTATTTCCGTTGTATATTATTTATTGCTCTCATTAATTTGTTATTAAAAGCACTATTTATTCTCGTCACTGTCACCGGCAAGAGTAACGATGTTAATTAACGAAAAAGTTCACAAGAAAACGAATCAGGTATATTAAAGAATACGCAATAAAACATGAAAATTTTTTATAAGAATCTGATTTAACAATGAGCTTGCTCTTTATCAAATTGAATGACCTTTAATCGCGAATCGCGATTTCTTGGCAGGACTTCGCGTGGTTGCGTTAAACGATGACTTAATTTAGCCGAGGCGGGGTCAAATATAGACCCGGCGGTCCGCTGAAAGAAAGACCGAGCACGGGGTCGGAAATAAACAGGGATCGATTGCCCAGAAATAACCTGCACGCGCCCACGGGATTTGCCGTTTTAATTTCTCCCCGAGGGGAAAAGGATTCGTGTCCTGCGCCGGTCAATCATGACCGCTATTTCTACCGTTGCCGTTCCAAGGATAGTTGATGGTGTCCTCGGTAGTGTATGTTTGTATCGCGTCGTTGCGTAAGAAATGTCGCCGTTCTTTTTATGTCCCTAATTTCTTTTTTATTTTTCACCTCTCGTCTGAGAAAAAAAGAATTCGATAATCCCTAAGAAATTACGAAGAATTCAAGAATCTTCGATATATATATATATACGAGGGGGATAAACTCTCGAAGTAATCTCTCCTATGAGAGCCAAAGAAAATCTCGCAACTCGCGTATTAACTGAATAAAGCTACGATAAGCTGAGATAACTTCTAGCATAAAAATTTGAAGGGAGTGAAAAATATTGCGACAAGCCGAGGATTCATTAGCAAGGAAATAGATTTCGGGATGGCGGCTCTAAATGAGCGAAGCTAAGGATCGAATGGAATATTCATCAGGCACAATTATTCGTTTGCCGGGAAACTTTTGGGAAAGATCGGCCAATTAAGCGTGGATAACGCGACAATTTTAGAAGACGGTATATTATTCGCTCCCGAGAAACGCAAGACGAGGGGAAAAAGATTGTATAAAATCCCAACAAAAGAAAATCTCGCAAAAGTTAAATATTCCCAAGAGTTAGAAATATATATATATATATATATATATATATATATAATAGTATTTCTTATAGGAGATTCGAGAATTTTTGAGAATTAAATATTAAAAAAAATAAGTTAAAAATACGGAAATTTCTGGGCTTTTAATTAATTACCTTATTACTGAGATTACATATATTTGAATGTTACGTGATATAAATATAAATAAACAAGATAAATGAATCGAGGAATATAAACTGCAAAAATTTTAATTAATTATTTAATTATTTGGATATAAATAAAAAACTTAATTAAGAAAATTTCTCTCTAATTTATGTCCTTCAACGAATATGATAAATCAAATTTAATCGTCAAAAATTAATAAGTGGGAGCATAATTAATTCTTTAAAAGCTACGAGGGGAGAAACTCGGAGATGAAAGGCAAGACTCGATTTCCGATGGCAGGACTTGATCCGGACATGTGTGTACGTGTGTATGTGCGCTCTAGTTAAACTGGTCCTGGAGATGGGACACGTTGAGGGAATGCGCTTAATTGTAAGTGTCCTGTTGGTCAGGACACGTCCGTCACTCTCGTCGAGCTTCGATCGACGTGCTGAACTAACGGACAGGACAGGAGCCGAACGTGTCCTTAACTTTATTATGCACGCGCGGGGAGAGGCCCTTTAATAAAGCTACACACACGGAGCACGATAGATGCGCAACTACCAATATTGATAATAGCGACAATATTGATAGTAGCGCAAAGAGACTTTCTCCCTCGGAGAAAAAGATAGGTGCGCTTTAATTAACTACTTATGTCGGCGAGTTAATCGAGAATAAACAGACTATCGATTTTCGAATCTCTTGACTTTTTGCCAATAAACTTGCGTTAAAGGCCGATATTACGCGATAATTCGCATAATTAATTACACATAATATCTATAATTAATGTAATAACACGTATCGATCGTTCGCGATTAATAGAAAGCTTCTCCCCATCTCCCCCCCTCCTCCTCCTCTTATTCTCTCTCTCTCTCTTTCTATTGAAATCGTGCTTGCATTCTTTCAGCAAAAATGTGTGACGCGCGTATAATTATTACAGAAATAAATAAAGACATGACAAGACAGCATGGATATTTTCATTGATTTTTGTTAATTTTTATAATAATTGCAAGAATTTATATTTATAGTAGAAATTTTTATAATATTTTGTTTCTTGATACACATTTAATCCGAATAAAATAATATAAAGTAAAAAATATTCAATGTCTGACTATATTACTTTACTAACGTGTCTGATCAAATAGAGTCTTTACTACTTGAGGATTTATACACGGTTTTGTCTGAATATAGCGCAACTCTTCTACTCCAATAACGTCTGACTATGATAATTCTTTACTACTCTCTCTCTTCTCTACTTTTCTACTATTACTTTAAAATTATATATACAAGGTGTTCACAATTCTCGTATAAACAATGGCAAAAGTTGAGTAACGCGTCGCATCAGCGAGATATTGTTTGTCGATCCATAATCGATAATGGGCCGTTTAATTAGGGAGCGGTTCTTGCGGACAGCCTATAGCGACAATCCTGCATTCCATCGTCATGTTGGATATATACGATTGTCACCATGCGGCCCCGATTGTCTATTATAGATTCGCAGATAGTGAATTAAGAAGATTGTCATTAATCAATGTTCCTGCGCATGCAATTATTCTTAATATAAGTACTTGCGCAATCGAAGAATGTCTCTTTATAAAATGATAGTTGTATTTTTTATTAATTAAAAATTTCAGATTCAAAAAAATAAAATCCAGGAAGAATTTATTAAAAATAAATTAAAAATAAATTTATTAAAAACAACATTAATATTAAAAATTGTGCAAGTTTTTTTTTGACATTTTTAAATAATAATAATAATAATATAAATAATAAAAATAATAATAATAATAATAATTTTTAAATAATAATATATAAATGCTCGTATTATATTTATAAGAAATAAATGCCTCAAGAAAAATTTATAAAAATTAAACAAATTATTAAAATTAAGTGTACAATAGAGATAGAAGAATAAAGATTCATTACGAAAATTGCAAATTTCCTCTTTTTGGCAAATATGTCAAAACCAAACAAGTGATATGAAAAAAATGGAGAATATTTCCCTGCAATACAATAAACAGAGAGGATCTTTTTTAATAAACCACGTGGAGGATATCGAAATCTCGCTGACCGGAAATTTCGATGCATAAAAAAATCTGATTATACTAAAAGAAACATAACTCACCGTAAATGCTTAAATATAAAGCAATAAAACATTTGGATAAATTATTCAAACTTCAAGCTAGCACAAAAAAGTCTCGAAAAAGATTATCATCGCGATCTAAAAATTTAATTTTAAAATCAAAGAAGAATTTTAAAAGAACTGTCCAAATAAAGAATTTAATTTAATTTCTCAATCTTAAGAGAGTTTTGTTTAATCTTTTTTTTTTTTTTAATCTCTCTTTTATAATTTAAGAATGTCATATCATGTATCCCAAAATCTTTCTTATTTTTAAAATCTTTAAAGTTTGAGTTGGTTAATAAGTGAAAGAAAAAAAAATATACTATATAATCGCAGGAATGCGAGTTTCGTCTCGGTAACATAATTTCCCTGAGGTTTCGCACTTTTTCCGTGTTGCGATAGTATTGAAAACGGAACAATGCAGCGATCGATCTCTCGAATGAATACGATACGAAATGTTTGCGCGAGCTCTTGAGAAGAGATCGCTGATAGAGGGAAAGAGAGAGAGAGAGAGAGAGAGAGAGAGAGAGAAAGAGAGAGAGAAAGATAGTGCAGAGAGGGTTTGAAACGCGCAGGACCTATCGACTCGTGTTTTGTCGCGACAGCTTTTGTCGACGGGAGGCGTGAACGTGATAGGTCGGATCATTGGGAATCACCCGGTGTGTGTGCACAGACTGCCACTCGAGATATCTTGGCTTATCCACTTGTACTTGGCGCGCTATGACAGATCGATAGTGCCAATTTACTCTCTCTCTCTCTCTCTCTCTCTCTCTCTCTCTCTCTCTCTCTCTCTCTCTCTCTCTCTCTCTCTCTCTCTCTCTCCTCCGCCCCACTGTTTTGCATATCCGGTGCAAATTTTCGGTCCGGATTTAACTCTTTGAGGCACGATAATACCTCAAGATAAATTGAAGGGCTTCCGAGTTGAATCGAGTATTCGCGTATTTGAATCGAATTCAATTTGGTACTCGGTTCTTCTTTCTGTGTAATTATTAGTTGCTTTTATATCCGCGACTTTCTCAAGGAAAAGTGAAACGTATAATCAAAGAAAATTGTGTATGAAAAAAGATTACGACAAAAAATACAGTCAAATATATCTTTCTCTTTTATAAAAGATATTATTAATGTAATTTTTTTTTAATTGTGTTATCAGCCATTGGCTGTTTTCCGCAAATATACGAGAAGCCATGCTTTAAGAGTTCATCTTCAAGCACTAATGAGAAAAAAGTAAAATAAAGGAAGCTTGAAAGCAAAATAAATAAATGATGAAGAATTCGATTTCGCGACGATTTTGTTGCGAAAATTTTTTTCGCGCTTTGGGATAAACTTTGCAAACGCAGAAAGAGGAACAAGTTCGAGAAATGTCAATTGTCACTTGTACTATAATCACTTATCTCAGCTCTCTCAGCCCGCAGCTTCGAATCACGACGCGTAAGCATCACGGATTTAATTAACCATTCTAGTTCCCCTCGCATTTCTCGGCAAACTTTGACTTCCGGCATCCCGGTAAATAACGAAAAGAAAAAAAAAAAAAAAAAAAAAGATTCAAGGATGCTCTCTCGCTGCTCTGCAACGCATAGTTTGTTCGGGAAGCTTATCGCCTCGAATACCAAACCCCTGCAATCTTCTCCCCTTCCTCCTCATCCCCTCATCCTCGAATCTCGGATTCCGCAGCCGATGACGGAAACTCGCTTCTCTACGAATCCTCGATAAGCTATCGCGAGCTCATTATCTCAGCTGTTAAAATGCCTCTTTCTCTCTCTCTCTTTCTCTCTCTCTCTCTCTCTCTCTCTCTCTCTCTCTCTCTCTCTCGCGTTTTGAATTTGTGTAAACATGATTGATTTCTAATCGGTTCAAATAAACTGCGGCTTTCGATGCTGTTACATCAATACTCGAGATTAATTCAGCGTATTTATCGAAAAATTCAATGTATAATCCCAATAAACTAAATTTCTGATACCATAAATACGAAAAACTAAATTGTTGCAGATATATAAACCTTTTTAGAAAATTCCTAAAAATGCATTGTTTTCAAGATATTTTATTTTTTTAAATGCCAATATACACGTAGTGCATTTGCTGTTCTTTGATTCTTTGTGCACAAATTTCGTGATAATGTTTGTTACGAAAAAAAATTGATATCTACATTTTTACTAAAATTTTTCACTATTTTGAATAAAATGTACTCTTGAAAAAATTTTGGTATCAAAATATTGTTTTTCTAGTAAAAAAAAAAATTAACAAAAATTTCCCACAAAAAGATTCTTTCTCTATTCTATTAAATTATTCAACATTACTTATTGCAAATGTTAAACAAAAGTAAATGATTTTTTTTTGCAATATCGCCGATTATTGTTCTTTGAAACAAAAATGATGTGAAAAATAAATATACATGTATTTTTATATGGAAATTTAGCCCAAGAAAAAAGTTATTTATTCTTTGTCAAAGAATATACAATAATATCAGTTTGTATTCTATCTATATGATATCTCACATTGCAAATAATAGCGTGCAACGTAAATTAAAAATTTTCGTCTTTACAAAATTAATCCAAAGTTAATCTGAAACGATAAGATCGAGACCCTCGCGAGTCAAAATAGCCTTTCGCGTGCCAAGAGATGTTCAATTAAATATTTACTTTTCTCTTCCTTTGGTCTGTTTTCGTTGAGTTTCTTGCGGTTCTTTGATGTTGATCTATTCACTTGCACTTATATTGATTATCTTAATTAATTGCCTAAAGTGTGACAATGTGAGTTATTTTTATTTTCATTCGCATAATTTATCGAGAACGAGTCGTCAAAAAAACCAGCGTTAAATGTCTGCATATGTACTTATTAATTCAATTATTTTTATAATTGAAAATTTTTTTGCCTTGTCCCTTTCTTACTTTCTTTCATCCGCGATTTGGATCTTTTTACTCGGATCTTTGGTTACGTACATCGGGAGCAGATCTTTCATAATTTTATTTATATATAAAGACTTTTTACATTACTTAGAGATCACTTTTTGCAAACTAAAAAAAAATTTTTAATCGAATAATTTTTAAAATTAAAATATACATTTTACGGTTACGCCTTTTTACGATTATTTATCAAACATACTGCACTTTCATTCTCCGATGAGCGACGGAAACGTCGGGATGAACTTTCACATTAACTACCCCCGGATTTTATGGAGGAAACCTCGCGTAGCAATCTAGAGCATATAGTTTTTAGACGATATGTCGCACTTAGCGATGCGAAAACGGACGCTTCAATATCTAAATTGCTTTGCTCCAGAAAGATTCGGTAAGATTCCGATGCGATAAAAATTGCGCGGTCTCGTCAGGAGAGGGTAAATATCGCTCGGCGTATAATCGCACGGAGCTGAATTCCGCATTGAAACCGAGATTATACAAGCCCCGTTTCAATTCCCGGTAAGTATTTATTGACGAGAAAGAGAGAGAGAGAGAGAGAAATCTCGCGTGAATAATGCCACGGCGACGGCACCACCCCCGTCGACAAATGACATGCAACCCCCATTTACTGCTCCGCTACTTCTGGCCGACTTATAGCATGCCGCCAATTGCAAGCTATACGTCATCCAGACAATTATGTATATGTGTGTGTGTGTGTGTATCCGCGCAACCGATCGTTAATCCCTGCCCGTTTCTCCTTCGCTGTCGCAATAATGCAGCCGCCGCGCGTTTCCGCGTACGCGGAATTACATCGCGTTACGGATCCGCGCGCTTGTTTTATCCGCGGTTGTACACAATACGGGACATAATTACCGGGGAAGAGGGAGAGGAGCGTGGCCGTTTCCGCGATAAACGCGGCCAGTTCCTGCGACGATACAATCGAGCCCGTTTCGAACGATCGTTGCGTTGCGTGTCCCCGGATGTTATTCAGCTGTATACGAAACGTTTTCCAAAATAAACATTCCGATAATCAAATGTCACACATATCTCGTTAAAAAGACGTAACTCTTTACCGAAAGGATTGGCTTCGATTTCCGCGAATAATACGAAATGATTTCTCGGAAGCAAGAGAATTAAAAAAATTTGATGTATCGTGTCGTTTTAAAATTTTATCATAGATATAATTATCGAACCAAACACGCGATCTCGGCGATGACAGCTGATTGACGATGACCAAGCACAGTGAAAAAAAAAAATCAATCGATATGACAGAAGAGGGAAATGACATTTCATTCGAGTATCGACTTAATATATCTTTCTTAAAAGTAGAAAGAAAGGAGTAATTAATCTCGAGAGTGATGAATAATAAATTTAATTAGTTATAAATTACTCACCTCGAGGTTGCTCCGTAGTCGCTCGATGCTTCTTTGAGCCTTCTTCTTCACTTCATATTTCATCCTTAATGTTTCTTCTTTATACATGATTGCGACACTTATCACTCTCATAATTACGATCGTTTTGACAAATTTATGAATTAATAGCTAATTATAATAAACGTGAAATTTTTCGATGTACGGAACACTCAACCTTCCCGTTCGAGTTTCGCTAAACTAATGACAGGTTGAGCGTATATCAACAATATAATATCAACAATGTATTGTAGGCAGGAAATACCTTCGTATGACAACAATTCGATGTAAACATTAGTACGCTGTACACAACACACAACTTCCCAATCGATTTCTTATTACCCCAAAAATATATTTGACATATATATTATAATTTAAATTTGCGCTAAATATTCGTATGTATGTATATATTATTGTATATAATTTTGTTCACAATTTACGTTGAATAAATGAATTATCGTGGCATATAAAATCTAACGTTTATGTGAAGAATAAAATTTCTCCTCCTTTTTTCATTAAGAAAGTATTTTAAATTAATTTCATAATATTATTTTACATCAAATTTTTATTTTTTAAGAGAAATAAAATTCATACGTTAATGGATAAAGCAAGCGCATAGCGCGCACTTGTGGTGTTCTAGTAAAGATAAAATATGTATGCTGATCGCATAAATGAGTTTGTAAATATTAAATCATTTTTCTGGCTTCTCATTTTGGTTCTGCTACTGTCATGACTACCGTGATGTGCATTTGTGTATGCACAGTAATTTAATGAAAGCGCATTATATTATGTGTATAATGATACAAATTTTTTAATTCCCTTAAATTCTCCAGCTAGCAAATATATCATCATCTTTCTATCAAGTTAAAGTACGATGAAAGCCTCAAAATATTTATGAATATTAAATCCGTCGGTTTTATAAAGATGATGAAATTTTGGCATTAACAACGAGAAGGTTGGATTCTGAAATTGAATTAAATCGAGATAAATGTCTCTCGGAGAGATACATGCGAAAAAATTTCGCCAATTTTGTTGCCGCGAATTGCAAGAAATTGAGAGAGCGAGATCTATAAATTATGTCGCGCCGTGAAAAAGTTCATTATGGACCAGGCTCGTTCTTTTGTGCGAGCGAGATTGCCGAAGGATGCCATTAAAGGAAAGGGATTATTAATGACTCGATATCTCCACGCCGTCGTGTCACTGACCGTCGGCATTGCGACCGCCGCTTTTCTTCACATCAGTGATTAATCTGACCAAATGACTTGCAGTCTCCTCGAATCCTTCGAGAATAATAATTTACTAAAGGAAGAATATCCTTCCGATCATACTGTGCCTTCTCTTCCAAGTCAAAATTTGTAAATTTGTAGATTTTATTTTTTTTTTAATGCAAAATTTTAAATATAATTCCCATTCAATATTTTGGAATTTTTATATGTATATAGAAAGTTTGGAAAATTCAAAGATTTAAAAAAAAAAACCAAATCTAATCCTTACACTGTGAAATTTATTTCCTCTCTAAAAGTAAAAATAAATAAAAAATTTCAAGAAATTAAAGTTAAAATTTAAGATTTTCGAAGAAAGATAAAAAGTAAGAAATCGAATATTAATCTGAAAATTTAGATCATTTTTCGGCTTCATTTTCTGAATTTATACTTTTGAAAAATATATAGATCTTTGAAGTGCTGTCTTCTTCTTTCTGTATTCTTAAATTTTTATTATTAAACATCCCTCGAATTAAAAGTTTCAAGAGATGTTCTTTATTTTTTTTTTTACATTTATAAAAATTTATACTTCGACACTTTTCGATAAATTAACTTTTGGCTGTCAATATAGTCGAAGATCAATAAAATTCGATGCGCAATGTTAGAAATCCAGGAATTTACTTTGCGCGAGTCTGCGGTGGATTAATTATTGCGGATGCGAATCCCCGAATTGTCAATTTCGCTAAGCCGCCCCGCGTGAATTGTAAATCGTTTGTTATTATGCATCAGTGAACCCATCCGTTAATCAAAATTTGCAACGACGCAAAGGCCGCATCGGCATGCTTAATGGTGCGATGGTAGCCGTATTAAGCACTCAAAAGTGATGGAACGTGAGGCAAAAGCAGCGCGATATCGCTTTAGCGCTTGCTACTAGTCTATAAAATCCAATTTTTTGCCTACAAATTTTCGAGCGTTCGTTGTACTTGCGCCTGAAAAAAAAAAAAAAAAAAAATATTCTCCTCTCAAATATTGCCCGATTTTTATTCCCCCATCGAACCTTTTTCCAAACTAATTTTTTTGCCATAATCAGAAAAAAAAAAGGTCTAATTAAAAGCAAATTTTTAATGTTGTCGGAATGTAAGCTTCAAAAAGCTTTTTCCCTCTATTCTGAGATCTTTCATATATACACGATGCTAAAAAATTTTCATTCTCCGAATATTCAACCGATGACTCTTTTATCTTTTCAAATATTTAGTTCCGTAAAGCTCTCAATTCTGCATATTCTTTTGACAGATCCGCGCGGAGCGTACAAATATGACTTGGCGATTGCGAATTCTTAGTTTGTTGAATTTTTTATGCCGAAAGTTTATCGCTCCTACGTATTCTTAAGTCCGCGTCTCTCTCCGCAGGTGGGAGAAATGGAAGCGGCGAATATGAGAGAGATGGGAAATAAAAGGAGAATAAAAGAGATACTGAATATAGGTATTTTCGTGCTTGCGGCGAGCTATTTCCATTCGTGTTTCGCGACCTTCGCCCGGAATCCATCAGCCGGAAGAGAAAAAGGAAGAGGAGCGACGGTCTCCAGAATGTGTCAATACATCGTGCCCGAATTCGAGCTTGCACACAATCCTCGACACAATTCCACGACTCCAGACTTCAATATGACGAATGAAATTTCCATCCGCGAGAATGTCGACCTCTCTCTCTCTCTCTCTCTCTCTCTCTCTCTCTCTCTCTCTCTCTCTCTCTCTCTCTCTCTCTCTCTCTCTCTC
>JBCAUJ010000039.1:2755077-2782869 GCA_038406275.1 Cataglyphis albicans
CACGTGATTTCTAAAAAAAAAATTTGTTTTTCTTAGTTAGACCGGAGACTTATTGAGTGATGTGTTATATATATATAATTATTCTTAGATTTTGATTATTCTTGTTAGCTGTACAACGGTAGTATCTCGGTATGAAAATCTGTTTAATGCGGGCAACATTCCGCGGATGGACTCCTCGACGCGCGAATAAAACATCGCGCAAGAACGAATGTCAAGATAATTGAAATTTATGTCCCGGCGAGCCAAGACGCCGCTAATTGAGTCGGGGTTTAATTAGTCGCGCTTCGCGCGGGCAGCACGAAACTCACCTCTGCCATTTTGCTGCTTTGCAGGATACTTTCCATTACCATCGGTCTATTGCCTCGTCTGGATCTGCCTCGACGTTCTGTTCTGTACCGCGAGCATAATGCACTTGTGTACTATAAGCGTGGATCGTTATTTGAGTCTACGTTATCCGATGAAGTTTGGACGCAACAAGACCAAGAAGCGAGTCACCCTGAAGATCACTTTCGTATGGATCCTCAGCATCGCGATCAGTCTGCCCTTGAGTCTTATGTACTCCAAGGTAAGCTCCGTATTTATATACATATGTGAGGTAGAAGATAGTCTGACTAATAATTGGCTTTATCTACTCGCTTAATATATTTATATTTCTAAAAAAATAATTTAAAAAAAGATTACATGTATATATATTTTTTTTTATTTTTTTAAATTTTATATTTTCAGATATTTTAATATATTAAACAAGTATTAATTTTATTAGTTAATTTATTAGTTATTAGGCGAATAAAAGAAGACAATTATTGGTCGAATTATATCACTACTTCTTTCATTTTTCATGTAAAATGTTGTCAAAAATGTCCACGTGTCCTTTTAATAATAAATTTTCTGATCAATTTAAAGTCAATTTTTTTCTTAACAAAAATATCAAGAAGAGTCATCGGTTTTTCGCCAAGTTTCTAATTTTTTTCCATCACATACCTTTGTGATTGAACAGAATTAAATTTCAATTAAAATAATCTACACCTGAAATTAATTGAAGAATGTAATTTTCTTAATCTGTTAATTCCACAAAGTACAGTTTGCAAAAAGCCTTTCTTCTTCAATTACTTTTAACTATCGATGCCTCGATAATTTCGCTAAGAAAATTGACCAGACAATCTATTATTAAAAGAACAAAATGTCATTTTGAGACATTCCCTGTGTATGTATATATTAATAATTAAAAATGAATTATCTGTTTTCTTTCTTTATGGCGTACATAAATCTTCCGCTCGCCCTTAAAAAAAATAAACATCTCTAATTTCCAATGACCTCAAAATGTAACCGCTTGATAATTTTTTGCTATGTCTCGGCCGGAGCAAGAATTTTTCTCAATTTTCCGTAACGATCGAAAGATTGCGCGGAATTTTGCCCGCGCAAAATCTCTCTCTCTCTCTCTCTCTCTCTCTCAGGTGGCGGCGGACACAAGATCTCGGCGACTGAAAGTTTATCGCCGTTTGCACGGAAAATGTCGCCCATCGATCATTCGACGCGGGATAAGAATGAGATGGATTTATACGGAACTGCATCTCGCGCGCACGGCGACGTTTTTCATTTTTCCTCTCGCAGGAATAATAACATACTTTTCCAATCGCGCGAGATTATGACGATTCATGAAATGAAATTCATTCAAGAATGAATGAACGTTAGGCATTGTAAAACACAGCTGTCCGTTATTTTTCCCGTATTTCCCTTCTTTTCATAAATTTTTCCACCGACCAACCGCGCTTATTTCGTCCGAAAAAAAAAAAAAAAAAAAAAACTTCGTGTAACTGTTGAAATTTCGCTACCAAATGCAACGAATGCGCGACATGTATTTCGAGAAACTTCATGCTTTCTCTATTTTTATACACTTCATGTTTTATCCAAAGCAATTATTTTGCGCTCAATTTACTCTTATTCTGGTATAAAGGAAACTTTTTCTGTCTTCGCTCTTTATTTTACATGTATACATATATATATATTCTCTTTTATATACATTTTAAAAGGTGTGACAGCCACGTAAAAGTACGACGTGCTGGAACTAACTAATTACACGACAATGAAGTAATTATATTCGTCGCCCTTAATTTCCGCGAAACGAAAACGTGACGTGGCGGATTCGGTGGAAAATACCAGCGTTATGGCGTTCCCCCAGGAACGTGACGTGGTGCACGTCTAACAGGTTATTTTCTTACCCCGAGCATGTTCATCGTCGTAGAAGCTGCCTCGGCTTGCAAACTGCTCTTGCAAATGTGCAAACTACTTTCGTTTCTCACGAGCGTGCTATGAGAAAGAGCGAGAGAGAGAGAGAGAGAGAGAGAGAAAGGGAGAGGAAGAGAGGGAGAGAGAAACGAGTCGAGCACCGCCGCAGAACGCCGCATCGACGAGTTTGTCGGACGAGTTTCAGCAACTTTACAGCACCATTTACCAGCGCGTTGCCTTACTTGGGTATTGATCCAAATTTCACGACCGCCATATACTCATTCAAAATTCCATCCAACATCCGAAGTGAAATTTGTCGCCCGACGCGACAAAAATTGTATTCCGTCTTGTTATACACCTTTCGTGTACCTTTCCGCATCTCACACTTGCGTCGTAACATCATTTACTTTAAGCACTTTAATCTGAGTTTCACACCTACGCGAAGAAGCAATAGATAAAAAGGAATACCTGTGTGAATCTCTCAAACCTGTAGAGTCTGAATACTCTTTCATTTCTGTGCTAGCTGGATATTTTCAACAACACGCGAATTTTTTTTAATTGAAAATTTTGCATGAATTTTTCAGAAAGTTATATAATTTTTAGTTATATAATTTTTTTTTTTTTTCATTGAAAGTTTTAACGTGGGCGTTATATCGCAAGTTTTTATAAGTCTGCTAATTTTCAATTCGGATGATTCGCTCTTTGAATAAAAATGCTCTTCAAAAAATATTTTTTATGTTTTAAATCATCGACAGAACCTTTTAGTTGCAGAATCGAAAATTTTTAAATCTCTCAATAATTCGAATTTTTTAGACTAAAAAAATAAATTTTATCCTTTTATAATATGGAATATTTGACTTAAATTTAAAAATTATCAAAATTAATGCGATTAATAAAAATCTTCATTCTTCAAATTATTCTTGACATCCCAGATGTTTAAATTTTCAAAATCCTAAAATATCTAAAGGTCTTCCTGAAATTTATTCATCTTTGATTATAGCGTCTAAAAATGAGTTAAATTCTCGATTCTTTCACTTGTCTACATCTTGAGTTTCAATATAAAAAAATTAAACAAAAAAATTATTTTTTATTTATAAAAATTTATTTCTCTCGCTCTGGATTTTTTCAAATCTTAAATTTTCAAATGCTTTTATTTTCAAGATTTGAAAATTTTCAAGGATATAAGAATTCTCAAACTTCTATTTTAACCGTTCGGAATAGATAACGATTCTTCATCCTTCAAATCCTCAGCGTCTAAATATCTTTAAGTTCTCAGAGAAAACTGACATACAAAAGTGTTTAAATCCCAGAACTTTTTCCTCGCCGATTTTGTGGCGCGTGGCATGTCCCTAAGAATCCTCGGTTCCTCGATTTCTTATGACTTAAATCCCAACGTGGAAAATTAAAGAGCACGGTTGACGTCTTCGCTAAGCTACCTCGAGACGTCACGTCATGAGTGTTATCGACGTAACGTCGAGCGGAATTTGCACGTGCGGCGGATGTACACGTGCGTGGACCATAATCTTGCAATGAGAGAACGTCCATCTCTCCCTTCCGACCCCCATTCCCCTTCCTCAATCCTACTTGTAGTCACCGACGGACGTTATGACCTACGCTCGATCATCACGACCGTCAACAGCGGAAGCGGAATACGAGCTGACCATTATAGACGATGGAGACTGAAAACGGAAGCGTATTTCAAGGAAGATTCATGTCGTATACGGGGTGACCCGTAAGCCCCGCGTCAAAGTTTAACGATGAGCGCGATGAATTATGGAGTGTGTTGTCTGACGGAAACTCTACACTGACTTTTGAGATAAAGCGCTCAAATGGACGTGTAAGAATGGCTGGGATTGTCTCTGCAAGTGTAAAGTATTAATAAATGATTTGTAGGAAGCATCAAGTTTTGTGCACAGAAGTGCTGACAATCAATTTATTTAAAAAAAAAAAGATATATTTAAATTGTAAAAGAGCAAGTTTCCTGAAATAAATATTTTTAATAAAAATTAATACAAAAGTAAAAAATATGTTTAATAAAAAATTTTTAATTAAAACAAAGCTCTCAAAAATAGATATATAAAATATTGTTCCTTAAAAATTTCTACTAAACATTCCATTAATAATTAAATTCACGAATTTCATTAATTTGTTTCGATTTTTTATAAACCATAATTAGAATAAAAGGAGAATAGTAATACATACTCTTTTCGATGAAATAATTTCATTAGAATATACAATGCAATATCAATTTAAAAAAAAAATACATATGTTAATAGTAATCAAAATTTCAATAGAAATATATATTGTAAAATCATAAAAAAAGATTATAATTATTTCTATTTTATTTATAATTATAAATTCTAATTTATTAATTTGTAAAAAATAAAATTCATAAAAAAATCGAGCATCAATTTATTTACATTTGTTGCGCATAGTATAAAAATTTTTACATTCTGAAATCTCTCGTTTTTTTTATGTAATTTCTTCTAATGAAAATTAACCTATCGTAAAACGATAGATTAAAAAGAAAATATTTCTATTTATATATATCCTTTAGTATAAAGAACTAAATTCGCGAACAATCGATTAATTTATTACGAATTATTAATCTGTAACGATTAATTAATTCTTCTTTATTTGTCGCTTAGAAATCTAATTAAAGGTTGCAAGGTGAACAATACTGATAACACGAATAGATCTGACGCAACGGTTTTATTTAAGCTCGCAGAGCATTTCGCTGATCAAATAGACACGCACAAGGGAGAGAGAAAAAGAGACAGAAAAATGCGACGATATTAAAAAAAGCAGGCGCGATATTAACAAAAAGTGACGACAAGCGTATCGCGATTTTATCGCGATGACGAATGACGGGTATTGAAATGACAGAAAGGGGCAACGCGTGTTTCCGGCCCTTAATCCTCGGTATACTCGAAAGGCTCGGGTGGATCGGCTTCCTTTTCCTCCTCCGGCTTCGGTCCGAAAGCTAAAACAAACCGAAAGTGTTCAAGTACACGCTCTTTTGGCAAACTCTCGATGCTGGAGTAAGAACAGATAAAGTTCTTGTCTTGTAATAATCTTATTTATTAAAGTAATTAAAATATTTTTAATTTTTTTTTCGGTCTTCCTATTTTCTCTTCAAACAATATTAAGAATAAAATTATAATACATCATATGTGTATACATCATAAATTAGAGATAAAATATTGCGTGTAAAAAATATAAGCTCTTGAAAAGATATAAAGTCTATAACTATAATAAATTTCCCCTTCTCTCCTTCTCTATAAATTAATAATAAATAATATAATTAAAATATTTCAAAATCTTCCTATTTTAATATTCCTTTAAAATTTTAATTTTAAATTTTTTTTTTATTTTTCCTATCTATTATAAATATTTTTCCTATCTATTATAAATTAATAACATTTTCTCTTCCCCTTCAAAATCAATTTATAAAAAACAATAATTTTAATCGTTGATTGATAAATTTAGAATCTATTACTTACCGGCGACAGGCTTGACAAGCTCCTCCTCGGTGTCGGTTTGTATGTGTTTGACCATGACGATGCCGCCAATCTGAATATCTTTGACGGGAACGTAAGGGCTGCCCTCGAGCAACTGGATGACCTTCAGTTGCTGACGCAAAACCCGCGCGGGATTTTGAAGGATCTCCACCATATCAAAGTTCGGCTCGGATTCTTTCTTCTCCTTCTCATCGTCCTTACTTCCTTTCTTCTCGGCCTTTTCCTTCGGCTCCTTAGCTTCCTTCTCGTCCTTCTTCTTGTCATCCTTCTCCTTCAAGGACGACGCGGCTTCTTTCACCTCGTGAAGCTCCTTCTCCAAAGGCGGATCCTGCAATATGTTTTAAGGTTTTCCCCCGTCGCTTGTCAGCAATCTATTATCCCGTTTTTTTCGTGTATTTGCCACGCAAATCACCGCGTTTACTATCCAGTTCCAAAATAGAAAGAAATGGATTATCGATGTTTCGGAAGAAAATTGATTCTTTGGCAGGAAGAGGCCTTCGATCTTGTGCAAAGAACTTCATTCTTTATAGGAGTTGAATCTTCTAACTTGAGACTCGATATATATATTTAATATATATTTATATATTTAAAAGATGAAAATGTCTGCTCAATATAAGTTCACAGTTTGGATTATATAATGCAAATAGATGAGCAAAAAATATATATATAATAAAAACAATGCTACGTAAAGATTTAAAATTCGCTTGCAAATCTCTATATAAAAATTTCACAAACACAAAATAGGAAACGTTAAAAACTGTATAATCAAACACTGTAAAAACTGCAAAATTCGAGAATATATATTTTAACATTCATGATTCTAAAAGTTCGCGAATCATAAAATTAATGGATAAAAACTTGCAAGAAAAAAATGCAAGAATACAAATTATCAGAAGAAATGTATACATTAAAACGCAAAAAACTCGATACTTGAGTTAAAATAAAAGTCTAAAATATTTAAAAATTCCTGGAATTCAAGGAGTCAAGGATTCAAAAATTTATTATATACTGAAAACAAATTCTAAAATTCGTAGAATCTAAAAACAAATCTAAAACTTGCAAAATTTAAAAGTCCAGAATAGAAAAAATCCATAAAAATCCTAAGAAATTCGTGGAACTTGACATTTCAAAAATTCGATCGATTCACTACTATTTGTATCAAAATCAGGTTATTAGAAGACTCACCTCGAAATTTTCCGATGATATTCAAAAAGAAAAGAAGCACGGCAAAGGAAAAATAGTAAGAATAAAAATGATATTTTTTCCTTCTTATAATTTTTATAAGAATTATTTTTAATATTAATTTATAATATCGATCAAATATATTAATGATTATCGAGATATAAATAAAAAGTTCTTTCCAAAAGAAACTAGTGACTTGAACGCGACGAAAAAAGAAAAAAAAAAAAAAAAAAACTATACCAAAAACACTTCAAAAACTTTCACGATTATTCTCGCTTTTTTTCCTCGAATTAAAAATCCAACTGAAACTTCCACAACATTTTCATTAACTCACCACCTCCATCTTCTCGTGTGAATCCCTGGCCTTCCTCTCGGACTCGCGCCTCCTGGCGCGAGCCGCAATGCTGAGGACGGCGGTGGTAACCTTCTCTCGTTCTTCCCTCTTCTTCTCCTCAAGGGGTGCGGGATAAGCGTACATGCTCGGCCTGGCATCTGACCTGATCTTCAGCTTGGGCATCTTCAACTGAGCATTGAGGGCGATCAAGCATGTGGGTGTAAATGCCAGGGCCAAGCAATGTGCCAATGGAAACCAATACCAATACTGGGTGAACACTAAAGCACCAACTACCGCCAGCATATTCGTGTGTCCTGTCCGCGATTGTAGGGACACGGTCACGTTACGGCCGCCTAAAGAAAAGGCAAAAATTTGCTCGTATCCGCAGCTGCATAATCAAGTGCACTCCTGCACTTGATTTTCTTTTTATGAACCACAGATCGGAATATTAACTTATGATATACATAATAATTGTATGTTTTAAATATTTCGTAAATTTGTAGTGTTTCAAGATATCAAATTAAATAGTTATGCTCAGAAAAATTAAAAATTGTATATAAAAAAAATTTTTTAAACGCAAAAATTCAAAAATTCGAGGATCTAAAAATACATGAAAATTTAAGTTTCAAGAATTAGAATTGCTTCGCAAAAATTGAAAAGTACAAAAAAATCAAATTAAAAAAAAAAAAAAACAAGCTATTTTTATATAAATAAATTGTAAGGATTTTTTAAAATATTCTATGCATAAAATTTTAAAACTACGAAAGAATCAAAGAATCGAAAGTTCCATGAAGCCAAAATGTTTTTTTTTTCTTTTTCGCGGACTCAGAATTTTTAATTTCACGATTTATCAAAAATCCATAACTAAGTTTTTAAAAAATCATCGAATCATCACGCGCGAGAAATTCTAGAAGGACGAGGACTCACCGGCATCGATGATTCCTTGCGCCAAGATAGCCCCGAATTTAGCCATCACGTCCTCGTGTTTGTCCACGATGACCTTAGCATATAAAGCTCTGAAATCCTTAACGCGAGGACAGGTCGACTCTGTTTGCTGAATCAGGATCATGGCGGAGGCGATCAACGCGCCCTGCCTGACAAAGTTCACGGGATCGTTGGTCATCGGGTCTAGCAAAGCGATAGCTTCCTTTAGACCTGTACCTGCGCAAGCGATCCCCAATGCCATCGCTGCACCGTATCTCACATGCGGATTGTAGCTTTCTGCTAAGAGGGACACTACACTAGGACACTGTTCCGGAGTCCTGAAACATGCGAGAAAATCGAGTTCCTAATTTTTGCATTCTCATCTTCTTCGCTCGTGACATACCCTTACGTCACATTTAGCGCATCATTATTGGAATAATTTATGTTTTATTCATATTATTGATGTACATTATAATTTAAATCAATACTAAATACTCTGAATAATTTTTCTTTGCATTTATTTTTTTATATAAAAACAATCAATCTTTTGTATTCTTATTGATTATCCTTTCTTTTCTGTTTTAATCCAAATAGAGATTTAAAACTTGTAAAAATATCGTCAATAAATGGAAATTTAAAAATAGAACAAATACACTAAATAGAAGAAAACAAAGATTCAAAAGTCTATTATTTTCTTGCCACTGAATTTTAAACTTAATTACAAATTTTATAACTAATATTAAATTCTTAGAAATAACTTTATTTTTTAATTATTCGTAGAAAAATCATTCTGCCTTTTCGAGAAAAACTTTATTAATCATAAATTTATCTCTCTCTCTATTAATATTTTATAAATATAACATGCTATATGCTGTTTAACGGTTTCAAAGTTAATTAATATAATCATTTATTATTATAATTAATTTAATAATATCCAAGAGAGAAAGTACACGTTTAAATTCATATGCGAGTTAATATGTAAACGTTATCAGATATATTTTCTCGTCCTGTTTCAGGAAGACGATTCGGTGTTGGTTGACGGTGCCTGTCAAATTCCCGATCCCCTCTATAAATTAATCGGCAGCATAATCTGCTTCTACATCCCACTGGGCGTGATGCTGCTAACATATGCACTGACAGTGAGATTGTTAGCGAAGCAACAGCAGAACATCGGTGGAAAAGGAGCAGGTTGGTCATCGGGATGGTTAGGTGCACCCCAGGGTGCATCTCAGGGAGCACCTCCCACGGCAGGTTCGTGTATTGTCATGTACACTAGCCTGTTCCTCTATCCCCAAATTTTCAAAATCGATCGATTCTACATCGCTTTCATATGTCTTTTCTATACATTCGAGCCCGCATTTGGTTCTATTTTTCATTTAAAAAATAGATTTATAATTTAATCATTTTTTACTTTTCAATTTTAATTCGTTTTTCTTAAATTATTAAAAAGTCGAAATTTAATTGAAAATTCGTATGATTCATGATATTAACATTAAATATCTTAGCATTCATAAAGCGTCATTCATTGTTCTAAATTTTAGAGATTAAAATTTAAGAAGTTCGTGCTAATTTAAAGGGTTTTCAATCCCCAAATTCTTTTACATGCTGGAAAATTTTTAATGCTTCATGTTTCAACAAAAAAAAAAAAAAAAAAAAAAAAAGCAGCTTTTTGGGATTTTAATTAAATATAATAAATGATTAAAAAATATTGTTCTCATCTACACTCTTATCATTCCATGAACCACTTTTATCCGCTTTTCTCTCGACCATTTGGTAGCGATAAAAAATCAAAAAATTGTTATGCCTCTAGAAATGTTGTTTGTACCATTTATCCAATTTTTCGCCCACATTTTTCTCTCACACGCATACACACGCAAAATTATATATAATATAACAAAGCAAAAATTTAAATACAAAGCTAGGAAATAAAACAAATAATTGATAAAAAATGTACACCAATATATCCTTCTCGCTGTCAATTTTCTATTTTATTTCTCGTTCATTGTGAGCAATTCTTCCGCGCAATAATATTTCCCGCTTTTCCCCGGGGACACGCGACAGTTTATGCGAAAATGGGCGGCGCAGAGAGAATTATATACGATTTAGCCTCTTTTTTGCATCGAATAAAAATTATTTGCTCCGATTTATCGGAAGCCCGCAGCTTCAAAGGGAAGTGCGCGTGCCGGGCTTCGCTCTCTCATAAACGTTTCCCGGGAATGTCGGCGCAAATTCGTCTTCCTTAACAAAGCGCTCTCGAGGGAGAAAGCGTTCCTTCGTTCTCTCCATCCCACTTCCAAGCGAGTTTCGCCGGAAGCCATCGCATCTACTGTCGCTTTGATTTTACTCCGGCAAATCTGCGATTACCGCGCAACAAACGGAATTTGCATACCAACTTCACGCCAGAATGCGCCGCGCCATTTTATCGCACGGCGCATCGCACAATTATTGCACTTTAAAGAGCGTTCTCGATTAGGTCTTTCTCTAGTGCGAATTTCAGAATGGAAAAGTCGCGAGGGGTATCTTACAATTATCGTAGAAAATAAAAAAACGCCGTGAATAAAAATAGGTTGTTTGAAATTTTTTCCTTAAAAGCTCTTCACAAACTCTTGGAGCGATTCGAGAATTTCTGCCGGAATAAAGCGAATACTTGATAGTTATAAATTATTTCTCTCATCTATTTGCACGAATCTCCGTCGTGTGCAACTAGCCATTATCGTATAAATAATTCGGCGCGCAACATCGAGGATGCAGGGTCGGTCGCATGATTAATGGCTTCGAAGCCAGTTGATTTTTTTTTTCTCTCTCTCTCTCTCTCTCTCTCTCTCTTCCTTTTTCCGCCGTAGATCGATCGAAGTAGGCGGGCCTCTGTCTAGAGGCACTCGCCGACAAGAAATTTCGCCGGCACGTCAGCGGAAGCTCACCGACGTCCACGACGAAGGTATGCAAATTCCGGGCATTATGCAAAGAGCTCGGATGCGACACAGTATGCTGAGAAAGTCGCGTCCGGCCGCTCGCCGATATGAAAATTAATCGATAGCTCGATGGTGAGAGCGGTGATTTTTACGGGGCACTTAATATTCCGCAGGATTGGAAGATTTCGGAACATGAGAGGAGATCCTTTGAGCGTCTCGTTACAAACCGGGGTTTAACATCGACAGATGCTTAAGAATTCCAATAATTTGAAATAAGGAAGAAAAAATTTGAAAAAATTATATTATTTCTGAATTATTTAAAATGATAAAATGAGAAATAAATCGTTTGCGAAATAATTCAGAAATATTTTTAAAGGGAAAAGTCTCAGACTCGAACTCAATATTTGCCTCTAAGATTGTTAATTTCTTGATTTGGAAAACGCGCGACACGAGAAACTCGTTTGAGCTTTTTAAAAAGATTTAAAATTACAAGGAAAGACTGTCTTCCGTCTTCGATAAAAAATAATTCGAACATTTTTCCTCGATATTATCTCCAATCATTGAAATCAATAAGATTCCACGCATTCTCCAATAAAAAAAAAAAAAAAAAAATCCACCCCAGAATCCCTTCTTCCCTCTTTGAAAGAAAGAAGAAAAATTCTAATAATCATATATAAGATCGCTGAGATGCCCTCCGACAATTTACAGGACTCGATCGACGAGGCACCTGGAAGAGGTACCTCCTGAATAAGAGCTCGGGCGGCAGTGGAGGGACGCCGCAACACACTTCCGGTACGTCGACCGACACCGAGCTCACCACCCTCGACACCCACGAGCTCTGGCTGCCGGAAAGCGAACCGCCACCCTCGGCCATGTCCGCCCTTCACGCCTTCGGCGCGGAGATGCTCAAGCTATCGAGGGGTCTCGAGGGTATGGCCGGAAGCCCCGGCAGTCAAACCCCATCGAAATTGACGCCCCAGCATCAGCAGCAGCAGCAACAGTTGCTGCCGCTGCAGCAACACGGTCCGTCTCCGCGCAGATGCAGCTTCCGCAACGGGTATGCCGAGTCAGATATGTGTTTGCGAAATCACAAATCCTTTTGTAATCCTTCCGTTTCGTATCCTGTCGTTGAATGTTTCGTCAGTTGTCATAATGTGTCATTTATAGGTTTACGTGTAAGAGAAGAAAAGTCTTCCATATAAATATAATTCGAATAAATTAAGAATAATTAGAGCCAGTACTAATTGAAAACTGTATAAATTAAAAATATAAAACATATAAATTAAAAAAAAGAAATATAAAAAGCGAATTATATATAATAATAAAAAATAAAAATGTAACATTCCAGTATATTCTATATTTCTCTATAATTTTCATTTTTAATTCACCTGTGAAAAAAAAATATTTCATAAAATATCTTTTTCTTTAAAAAGAGACTACTTTTTTTTAGAGAATTTACCAAAAAAAAGATTTTTTTTTTTTCCATTTCTTGGAATCCTTGTTACCTTTATGCTAGAGAAATCATTATTTTCTTTCCGATACACTTTCTGTAACACTACTGTATTGTTTTATGCAAAGCATATCTATATCACGATCTATCCCGGTGCAATTTCGCAAAGAGGGAATTTCTAAGCTTGTCTGGATTTTCGCGGCGGATGCTTTCGCAATTATTAACGACATATCCATCGCGTCGTAACCCGCGGGCTTTCAAAACACGCTATTGTGCCTGACGGCAGCGCGTTTCCGTGCAGCAATACGACGGCACAAATTTACGTCATTTTGTCACTCCGGTTCGCGCAACACGGCAACTATCACAAGACGCGGTTAGCCCCGCGTCAAGTCGACTCACCCCCGTGGCGGTCGAGAAGTTTCCCCCCATGAATTTATGTCACTATATACTGGGGATTCACGCTGGTCGAAAATTTGAGCGAAAAATTGTCCCATTATATTCGATATTCTCGTTCGTATATCTAAATTTACGATATTAAGTCAACGCTCGTTTCTCAATATTTCAATCTAAGTCTCGCGATATCTTTGTTGAATCCTGAAAAAATATCCTGAAAAAATATCTTCTCAAAGTTTCTTCCTTAAAAGCGTAACTCGTTGCTTCGTGGATTTGGCCTCTCGATATCTCTATTAATAACATACCAAGAGAGATAGTATTTTCAAAAAGATTTTCAAGAAAACGCGCGAAATGGCTTTCGGAGAATCTTCAAACTCAATATTTGCCACTCGTATTTCGAGCTTAAATTTATTAAGTTTTTATTAAGTTTTTATTTTATTAAAATATATATCTCTCAATATTTATATTATATCAAAAAAATATCTTGAATAAAAGAAAAACTTTTTTTGCACATTATTAATTCATAATTTAAATATGCAAAAAGTAATTCACATCTATTTTGATCCCTTAATATTTTTCGCCTAAGAATTTTTTTTAAATAAAATCAATTTTATAAGAGTTATATATCAACTAAACGAAATCAATTTGATATTCATCCAAGGGATCTGAAATATATTCCTTCGAATATTCTTATATACAGGATCATCGCCCATACTTCTCGAAGGGAATCGAAAGTAAGTGCGAAGAGGAGGGGAAAGAGAGAAATCATATTTGACGTCGTTTAGAGATTCCACGTCTGAGTCGATCGAACGGGAATACGCAAGCTGAAAGTGAAACGAGAACGTCAGAGTATATTAAAGCGAGAATATTAAAGAACTCCACCGTTCTGCGGTCGTAAAATATGTTTCAATCGTAAAATACATCGATTCAGCGGTCTTGCATCTTTGATTTTTCACCTTCTAATTCCATTCATATTCTTTAAGAGACTGGTTTAAAAAATCCGGATCTTCCAAAAGATCAGAAACGATCGGAGAACATACTCTGGAGAAAATAAAATCCCAGAGTAACAATCTCAAAATACATCTTGGAATCCTAGAAATATTTTCGGGAAAGATCCTAGAATCTCTCTAGAGAGAGTGATAAAATGCGAGGATTTGAGGAAATGCAGTTCTAGGCGGAGAAAATCCTCGGAAGAAACGCGAAATTCGGGAAACGTAAGATGCAAGAAGAGAAATGTAGCCGGCTGGAAAAATTTCGCGACAAGCGGAAACACGTATTCGCATGTGATCGAGGGAGGCGAAAGTCTTTCAAAGAGATTGGCACGATCATTAAATTGCAATCTTTGAGAAGGTTTCCATCGTTACTCCCGACCGTTAATGGACGTATTAGTAACGATATCTGGAAAAAGTACGAAATCTCTTTGGCCTTAATGATAAATTCAAGCCTTATCCGGGAAAGACTAAAGTAAATCCTGGATTGCGAAAATCTTCAATAGCGAAATCTTTTCCGCGAAAGCTAAGAAATTTAATTTTAAATCTAATCAAATAATTTCTACGTACACAGAATTTAATTTCACAATGACTTTTGTTTGTATAAACTCTGTGATGTTTAAAATCTATTAAAAAAAAAACCGACGAAACTAAAAATGTTTTTTTACTACGAGTAAAAATTATGCACAATTTTTTTCGTATCTCACAATTTTTTTTTTAACTCTCAGTGACAATCGAGCCTCTCAAAAAATTTCCCCTTGTCCCCGCGGAACTCACTAGTAAAAACACAAAAAGCGGATGCGTCAGAAAGGTCACCGCGACGAGACGACGGCGAGAGAAAACCCATTTATACACGGTGGCCTTAGAGTGGATTGCACTTAGCTGCCGACATTCAAAGTGCAAAACCAGGACCAACCCCTCGGTAGAGGAGAACGAAAAGGGCGAGCGAAGGGGGAGGGGGAAGGGGTGAGTTTCGCTCGCTCAGTCGTGGTCTTGTACTTAAGTAAACTACTCTTGCCATCCACTCTCTCCCACATAAACCTCCAATAAAGGAATGCACTTAGAATCGTGCGCTTCTGAACGCATCAAACGAAGATTACCTCTCTATTGCGCACAAAGAACTTCGCCTTTTGCGGCGTCAAGTCGCTTCCTGTCGATTTCTCCAATCAAATAAACGAGAAGTGTCCAAAGACTTCTCAGAATGTTTCTCTCTTTTCCTCCCCCTGTTTATACCTTTCTCCTACAATTATGTACAATTATAGATTAGATTATATTAAATTTATAAGTCTCCCCTTCTACAAACTTTATTCAGACTCAAATTAAAATCTTGGTCATATTTTTATTCCTTTTTCTAGTTTCTTCTAATACTAATTCTTTCTTTTTCTAATTTTTATTGATATCTTTGTAATAACACTTGAAATTTTCTGCCAAAAAATTAATCTGACATCACATCACATCAATTAAAAAAAGATAAATAATGATTCT
This sequence comes from Cataglyphis albicans, assembly GCA_038406275.1. NCBI lineage: Eukaryota > Metazoa > Arthropoda > Insecta > Hymenoptera > Formicidae > Cataglyphis > Cataglyphis albicans. The sequence goes on from JBCAUJ010000039.1 coordinate 2,770,494, forward strand.
GGATAATAAAAAAATTAATTTTAATCTGAATTAATACATATCAATTGAAATAAATTAATATAATTATGAGGATTTATTGTAAAATAAAAAAATGTGAAGATTTAACAAACATATTTCTTCCCAATAAAGATTCCTTATGAGCCAGTATTTACAATACATACGGTGACAGCAAAAAAAAAAAAAAAAAAAAAAATCAAATTCTCTGTTCGCGATGCACTTGCCGAGATGCATCTGTTTCCTCTTCGCAACCAGACGAGATCTCCCCTTTCCTTCTCGACTTCCCACAGTTTATCTCAGCCAATATTTTTCTGAATTTACCGTCAAGACCGCAACCGTAATCCACTCCGAGAACAATCAGGCCGTTTCTCTTCCTTCCGAAAGAGCATCCTCAATTATCCCCGAAAACCCCGTCGACGTGTCTCCGAAGCGCTGATAAAATTGTCAATCTTCAGCAACCGATAACGATAAGAAAAATCAAAAGAGCAGAGGAATAAAACTACTCAATTATTTCAATTTTCAAAGATTTTGTAAATCTCCCAGAAATCGTAACTTTCAATTTAACGTAAATTTATCTGGAAGTCCGGAATTTTATATTGTACTAAATTTTCACTTAAAGCTGCATCTTTATTACATTATACTTCAATCTCTTTTCATTGTTATCCTAATCTCCTTTTAAAATCTTCACATTTTTATCTAATCTACTTTGATTTTTTTTTATGTTACTATTGTAATGTTTCTTTTAAAATTCGCATTTTACGTTATTCCCTCATCACTTTCAATTTGCATTATCTTTTCGACACGAGATCTATTTTATTGCCTGACATTCGTTCGTATCGTAATTTGAGTCACGGGTTTATTTGCGAATTGAGTGTCCGACGAGAAAATAGTCCGCGAGAAAATAGCGGATATGCGGCCCGGATAAGACCGATAACAGGTCGATAACGGGTGATGCAACGAATCTCGCGGCCGTCAAAAGTGTCGCGAATGCAGGACACACATCTCGCAACTTGTCTGTAATTTGCAGCGACGGCAGCGATTTTTTTTTTGATTTTTTTCACGAACCTCGCACACAACTAACTCATCCAATCGCGCGATCAATTATTCACCCCGCTGAAAAATGGGACGCAATCGTTTTTTTTTTTTTTCATCCTTTTTTCTTTTTTTTTTTTTTTTCGTTCCCATCCCTTTTTCCTTCGTCTTTCTCTCTCTCTTTCTCTTCAATAGCACGCGTCGGTCGTATCGAATGATAAAGGGACCTGCGTTCGTATCGAACAATACAAGCATGGATCCAAGTATGTTTTGTGACGGCGATATTATTTGTAGATTCCCTTTGAAGTCGGTTCACGAGAGAGAAATATCCAAATATTTTCTGTCCTCGATGGACTTTAAACGACAAGTACGAGCAATAAGAGGATTATCCCACGCCAAGTAATAAAGGGCTCGTAGAATTAATCTCTCGTTGAAACGTTCGGGTTGTTTCAATTTACCATATGTAGAGGGATTATTCCCGACTCGATTGCGATTGATAAGGAAAGCTTTTTGTCCCGCGTGAAGCTTTTCAGATATTCTCTTTTTCTATTTGATTTGATTTATAACAGAGAAATTATTCAAAACGCGAGAAGAAGAAAGAGAGAGAGCATGACTGGAATTCGAGCATTAATCTTTCAATTCATACTTTGTTTATCGTACTGCATATAAATTATTTCGAAGTCGCGATTACAATTGATATCGGAAATTTTGTCACGCGTAAAACTTTCCAAATATTTTTCTCTATGATTCGCGATTCGATATCGTAGCAAAAATAAAAAAACTATCAAGCATAAAAAAATAATAATTTGCAAATAAATAACTTTTCGAAAAAAATTCAACTTTCGAATTTCTACATTTAATTTTGATAAATTTATGTAACGAGTATAAAATATGCATTTTTTTGTACATTTTACGGAATATTGTGTGTGTATTTATTGTATTATTATATATTAATTATGGTGTATTAATATAATTATGTTTTAAGATAACCGTATCTATTATTGTAAGCTTATCCTGTTTATTATTCCTGCAATTAATGTTATTCTATTTATTATTCAACAAATTATTACATAACAAATAAATTATTCGACGTTGTAAATAATAATTAAAAATATTATAATATAATTATCATAACTAATTTAACATTTAACATTATTAATAATCTTGATACTAATATTTTAATAACACTTTTATACAATAAAATTATATTAAAATTATAATGTTAATAATGCTCACTCTATATTAATATATTAATATATTAAAAAAAAATTATTATTATCTGTTTTCAGGAGCGTGGAAAGCACAGAGAGTAGCATCTCTTGCTCGAGGACGAGCCTGTCAGCGCAAGAGGATTTCGCGAGTCCTTGGAAACATCGGAGACGAGCATCGACCTACAACGAGGCCCACCTGCAGAGGACGATCCAAACCCTGGGTTCGCCAAAGGTGCCCAGAAAGAGATCCTTCAGCTTTCACGAGGAATCGTCCTGTCGCAAAAACGAGGATGACTCGATGATACGCGGGAAGTGTCACGACAAAACATCGGACGAACCTATAACGCTACCGCCACCCTGTACGTGCCCCTATTTCGGGGAATCGTCCAAGAGACCGCCTCCCTCGGGCGAGATCGTCATCGTCTCCAGCGATACGATGAAGCCTATCGGGAACAAGGGCTTGGAGATGAGTCTGACCAGCGACACTACAGTCAAGCCTGTCAATAATAAGGGTCTGGAAACGGGTTTACTGAGCGACACTGTGAGGCCTATCGGCAATAAGAATCCGGAGATGGGTCTGCTAGGTAGAAACAACAGCGCCAGATCTACGGAGGGTGTCAAAAATTACGAGCAACTGACCCTCGCGAATTCTGTGGTCACGTGGCGAGGCGGAAGGCGAGGCTCTAGCCTGGGTACGTGCCGATAAGCGATGGCGATGACGTAAACAACAACGCGAGCTTTCGATTAGCTCCTCGATAATTGCCTCCGGGAAACTCCACTCCTAGTCATCGCGTGCCGCTAACGTTCCGCTAAAAATTGCGGAAATGAGAGAGAGAGAGAGAAAGAAAGAAAGAAAGAAAAAGAGAGAGAAAGAGAGATGGTAGAACTAGAGCGAGCTCGAGAGAATAGTTAGGTTGAGAAGGAGAGGGTGCAAACGGGAAGGTTGCCCGGACTTTCCCGATCTCTCGTTCCGATCACCCTCTTTTTACGATCTGGAGAAAATGGAGAGATCCGTTCAAGGAGAACGTGATTTATGGTCATTCGGAAAGCTTCCGATCGTTGCTTTTTGACGATCGTCCAGGATTTTCGCACAAGTGATCGCAGAAGATTTAAGGCTCTAAAAATTGACGAAATCGCGGATCTTAAAGGTTTTTAACGGAGATAAGAGAAAATCCTAAAGATTTTTTCAAAAATTATTGAATTCTTTAAACTTTCGTATTTAATATTAAAAAATTAAGATTTCAAAATTTCTTGTTCAATTGTTAAATTAACAAAATTCAATGCTTATTTCATTTCATATAATTTAATTTCTGATTAATTTAAAATTGTATAAATTTATTTTTTTATTAAATATTTAAAGAACTTATGAAAATCTCTCTCTCTCTCTCTCTTTCTCTTTTAAACTAAAATTTGAAATGAATTAAAAGTTTGACAAAACGGCCCAAAAACACAATAACTTTTCGCACGACCGAAATTTTCTTACCAATTCTTTCTTCTCCCACAGATTTTTCATTTCCTTGAATCGAGCCTTTCGAATTTTTTCAGGCAATACGAAGACTCTACTGTCCACTACCACGAGGGCAACGCCGCTGCGACGTGCGGCGACGATGCGGGCGCATAATGGCGCGACGGGGACGACGAGCATCACCCTGAAGCAGAACAATCCGTCGTCGCCGAATCTGCTGAGGTACACGGGCGGCCAGGTGCGTAGCCATCACTCACGCAACAGCAGCGTCGTGTCGCGCAATAGCTCTCGCCACGGCAGGATCATCCGACTGGAACAGAAGGCGACCAAGGTGCTGGGCGTGGTGTTCTTCACATTCGTGATCCTGTGGGCGCCGTTCTTCGTGCTGAACCTGGTACCGGCCGTATGTCCCGATTGCGAGCGCCGAATCGACCGCAAGATCTTCGACCTGGTCACCTGGCTCGGTTACGCCAGCTCTATGGTCAATCCAATCTTCTACACCATCTTTAACAAGGTCTTTCGCCAGGCCTTCAAAAAGGTGCTGCTGTGCAGGTATCGCAATCAGGCTTGGCGACCGGCCAGGTAGGCTCTGGGCCCCGGGAGACCGGGGATCACCGTCAGCAGAGTATAAAGGAACCGGAAATCGATGAGATCGATCCGTGAATCGTCCGTGATCCGACAGCCGGTGAAAGTAAAACTGAACTCGAATGGTGTTATTCTACTCGCGCGATTGGCTCGTTCTGGAACGAGCGTCCGAATAGGTCGGAACCATAAGTCGGACACATTGTCGACGATATTGTTGAGGAAGGATCTCTATCGCGAATCTTCCTATTAGCGACTCCCGTTTTGTATTCGATATTTTTTTCGACGAGCTAAGAATATTTTTTTAAATCTTCCTAGCGGCTCCTATTCATATCTGATATCGATTACATATCAATATGCAATAATATAATAATGCCTATTTTAATAATTATATATTTAAAAATAATTCCTAAAGCATATCTTATATTACGACAAAATATTGTTAATATTTTTTATTAAGTTTATATTTCTAGTATAAATTAGAATGTTAAAAAATATTTCTATGTATATATTTTGCATGCGAATAATTTTATATCTAATAACAGCTTCTATTTTAATAATTTGAAATTTTTAATATTAAGTTGCGTCTCTTTCCCTTGTATTCAATAACGATTTTTTAATAATATCTAATTTTCATAAAACCTTCTCTTTTTGCTTGAATTCTTTTCAGTAATCCATTTCACTAGAAATTTTTCTTTATAAACGTACTATAATATTTTTCGAACATTTTATGTACCTTTAGAGCGATCTAAATATCTCATAGCCTAATCGCGCGAGAACTCGAAACGCGAACGAACAATCTGACTAGTAGCCTAATAAGGAAACTGTAACCTAGTACCTCCAAGCGCGCCTCGTGTAACCGCAAAATCACTCGATAAACTATCGCCGATTAATTAAATTCTCGATTGAGTTTCCCTAATTAAATCCCGCACGGAATATCGAGGAGTTTGTATATAAAAAAACGAAACAGCGTGCATGTAATTATAATTATTATTAAAGGCATAGAATGTATACGTGTATGTATGTGTGTATGGGTGGGTGTGCGTGTATATTTACATAAATATGCAAGCTGTTATGACAAATGAAAGAAATGGTGCTCATGTGCAAGTAATGTGTCAAGAAATATTTCCGATGAAATTATCAAGAAATAAGGGAAAAAAAGTTTGCGAATTTGACGAGAAATGATGGTAAAGCAAACTTAAGTTATAATATTTATCGGTGTATACGAAGATGAAAAATATCCCGAGAAGGAGAAAGACTCCTAATCCCTTTGTTGTTCCTGGCATGTAAACTCGCCGCGCAATAATTAAAGAGACAAGCTTCTTCTTACTATCCTTCAATTATTTCAACAGAAACGTGACTACGAGTGTCTTTTTAGCGTACCTCCTATTTTATTGAACGACGAAAGATTAAAATTTCAAAAGTTCTATTTCTGGATATCAAATATATATTCTAGAATGCAATTTTATTATATTATATTATTTTGTTTCTCGTATAGAATTTTTTATCTGCAATTGCAGATTCTGATTTCAATCATGACATACATACGAACGCGATTGCACGGTATTTCACCGCAAGCCGGATGCAATCCTAAGTAAAGCTTCGCGATTGAATGTCGTGAGGGCAATCATACGACGGCGATGCGATATCCGCGTTCTCGCGGCCGATCTTAATAACTTCTGTCATTCGGAAAAATAAAAACGCGCTCTCACTGTCAAATTCGCGCAAGCGCGAGACACGCGGTTAGCCGGCCGTTCGTATCGAACCGACATAGGTGATGAACCAGTGAATACAGATACTCGTGACGGATACACCAACACCACGATGGCGAGGGAGGCCCCCCTCATCGGACCCCCCTCCCCCCCTAACCGACCGCCAAATCAGAAAATCAATTGTGTTCGTCGCCGTCGCGTTAATCGCCCGATCGACCGACCGTTCACCGTCGTCGCGCTAATTATTTAGTTTTCCATCGTTGTTCGCGACCCGTCCCGATGTTGACCCCGATGTGGAACCCGTTTAAAGCTGTGCGCCAATGAGACGACTGAATTTCATCAGGTCAATTGTCCCTGGAAAAGAGTTAACCGACAGGCGACCCAATGCCACGATTTTAATGATATTTTTTTTAAATTAAATTGACGATTTAATAATATTGTCGAATAATTCCATCCTACAAAGAATTTTTAACATAAATATGAGGGAATTTCGAGCGCGTACAAGTATTTAAATATAAACATTTTTTGAAATTTATTTTCTATTTATTTTTTAATTTCAATTAATAATTTTATATTAAAATAATTTCAATACGAGTGACAATCTCGTAAAGATAAAGAATTACTTTTTTTCAGATAAATTATATCTCTCTGCAGACTTTAAAAGTCTCTTAATCATTATTTATGTTAAATTAGAATGTTGAGTTTGTTAATGCAATGTGAAATATTGTTATCTCTGGGAGAGAGCCCAGCCGAAATCGATCGAGATTAATTGACCTCGCCAAGTCGCGATATCTGGAGTTTGGGAATTCAACGAGACCGCCTTCCACTATCTGATGTTGTCTGCAGCCGGAACGACATTAATTATGCTCACTCATTAACGCGCAGCACAAGTTACGCCCTTCGGTAAGACTCGCGATTGCATCTGCCTGATGCATTCATCCTAAATACGAAACTCCAGAAACTTAATTATCAAGATCGTTAGGATCAAAAATTCAAATTAGAGTGACACACAAACTTGAAAGAAAATCCGATAAATATAAGAAGGCTATAAGAAAAAAATAAAAATTTGCCTTAATTCAATACAGTGCAAAATAAAAATAAGATGCAAATAATCATCGCGCATAAATTCGAAAAAATATAAAATTAAAAGCTAAATAAATAATCTCCGAATTTAATGATCGAAAAAATATGATACTTAGCATTCACCTTGCGGTAAGAAGGCGCAAAATCTCTCGATATTATTCGTTCATACGTCATACTTTATTCCGCCGTCATTTCTCCAACGAGTACTTACTTGAAGCGAGATCTACTACGAAATTGGCAATCTGCACAATTAGTCTACGTCTCTCGACGAAGGGAAAGACTAATCGTCGCAAGCCCCTGTGGGCTGAATTCCCCATTAACCCTTAAACGGCCCTCGAAGCTCCCACTTACTTCCGGTAAGAATCGATAATGAAGAAATAGTGGATCGACAGCGAGAAATTAAGTTAATTGTTATAAGATTACATAATAAAGTGCTCTCTACGTTGATGAATAAAGTAATATATCATTCAAAAAAATTCAAGAAAAAAATGTAATTAGTAATATAAAAGAAAAATCGATTGAAATTTCTTCTGCTGATCGATATCAAAGACCGAAGAAGAGGAGATATCACGCCTCAATAAATGTCTGACTCACGCGGTCTATTTTGGTCGAATAACAGAGAAACGCGTCAAGTGTTTCGCAAACAGCCAAGTCGAGAAGAAGACAAGTCGAGCACGTGGAAGCCGCGATAGCACAAAGAACAAGAGGAGAACCAACGTGTTCGATTTGACGTTAATTAAATTCTCGATAGACACTAGTGTTCCGACAAGAGTCGGAGCAATCTCTCAAAAAGAATATCCTAAGCCGATCTTCATCTTGAAATTTCGATACGCCAGAGAGAGAGAGAGAGAGAGAGAGAGAGAGAGAGAGAGAGAGAGAGAGAGAGAGAGAGAGAGAAAGAGAGAGAGAGAGAGAGAGAGAGAGAAAGAGAGAGAGAGAGAGAGAGAGAGAGAGAAGGAGAGGAAGAGGGAGAGGGAGGGATATGCAAATATGACATTTTGCGTTTTGTGGTTGCACGCATCTCGGTGTATCCCGATGCACCTGGCCTGCGAAACACATTTCACAGACCGCGACGCATCAGACATATGTATACGTGACATATACAGAGTTCGATATATAGCGCAATCATAATTTCTAGACTAACGGCAATTTAATTAAATCAATTTTAATTATATTGAATAAAGGAACGATTGTTAAAAGTGTCTCGTTCTCCTTACCATAAAAATCGACAGCTAAGCGGATAAATTGGATTCGCCGGCCTTTTTAACACGGTCAAAGAGGTCTCGGGAAATTTAAATTAAATCTTTTCTCTCAAAGTAACTCCGAAATGGAGTCGATGTAGAATTAAATATTAAAAGCCTTGAGAGATAAAGAGATCCTTTTTCCTCTTCGAAATCGAACATTTACGCCGTTAGTAGTTATACAGTAGAAGGTGTAAACTGATGCTTGCAGCTGCAGCAGAGAAACTGTAATAATTTAACATCGCGGACAGTGACATAACTGCCTCCGTACTCGTTAATCTATCGTGAAGAAAATGACGCAAACTTAGGGGGCTGGAATAAAAGGAGAGGGAGATGGAGGGATCGGTATACGGAACGAAAGGGAGGGAAAAGAGAGATGAGGGAAGAACGGAAAATGTTTTTCCGACGCTCGCGCACGATAAACTCATTTTAATTAACGAGCGGATCCGCGTTAAAATACGACGTATTAAAGCGCATTATTTATGGTAGACGAGATGCAACGGCGGCGAAATAAATGTAACAAACTCCGGCGCCCGAAAGTCTCCCAGGGAAAGTTACTAAATCCTACTTTGCAGATTTCTCTCAGCCGTCATTCTCAAAATGCAGTAAGGACCGAACTTTAGTGGACATTAAACTGCCGAGGACGAGGACGCGAGCCTCTCTTTTAAATATGAATTGAAATAAAAATTTTCCTCGAGTAGAATTTCGAAATCTCTCAAAATTTTTATCTCGGAAAAAAAATATAAATTCCGCTTATATTTAAAAAATTGGAATGTATATTTGTAAATTTTTAAATAATTTAAAATTACTTTAAAATTAAATTAACTGCTGTAATAATTTACTGATAATAATAACATATTAGTAATTTATTTAGTAATTTATTAATAATATATTAGTATTTTATTTAAGACCAAAAATAATAGAAAGTCTTGCGTGGAAATTATTATTCAATTATCGCGCTTAATTAAAGCCTTAATTATTTCTAGGCTCATTTATTTCGCGATATAAACATAATTTTAATAAAATTTTAGATATTATTATTGATAAAATGTTAATGAGAAACGCTCATTACTGCATTCGATGTGTCTTGCCGATAATATTTTCTCGATTACATTTGCTAGCCTAATTTACAAAAAACATCTAATTACGGACGCGCGCAGATTTTCACGTAACATTGCCGCGCCGAAAGTCATTAATTTTTCGCAAGATACCGCGCGATTTTCTCACGCAATTTTTATCAGCCGCTCCGTGGCGTTACGTAAAACTTGCTCGCGTGCATTCCATAAAAAGGTCATTACTGCTACATTTGCATCGACATGAATAAACTTCGCGACATAACAGGATAAGAAATACCGATTATTCGAGCAACATTAGCATCGATTCTCTTTTCTTCCAACAGACTTGTACACTCTACTTTATTATTTATTAATTATCAATTTCGATCAAACATTAATTTCTGTTGAATTTGTGCAATCTAATAATCTATGCAACTCTCGATATAAAAGATTATAATGATTGCGATAATGATGAAAAGTTGTCAGAACTCGTGCTTTAAGAAAGGATTCGAAAAAGAATTCGAAATTTCATATAAATAAATTTTTTAAGACGATAAATAAGTTAGAGTTGGCTAATATAAAATATATATAAACGCAAGAAATTAGACGATACAATGCGATAATAACGCGAGAGTGATTATCGATTCGTAATTAGACGCCAAACTAATATCCCGTTAATTAGCCGATTATTACCCGCAAATTAATCCGCGGCAAAGAAGGGAAGAAGTTCACGCGAATTAATTCCGATCGAGAAATATTAAAATTGGACGCTGGGTCTTCGGTGACTCTAAGCGAGGATTATCTGGGATTGCATCTCTTACCCCTCCCCCTCCCCCCTACTCCGCGAATTCGCTAATCCCCTACGTAGGATTTAAATGTCACACGAAGATATTAATTCGCGCAACGATTACCCTTATTTCGCCTCTTTCTTTTATATTCCTAGATAATGTTTCTTCCCTTTCCCCTTCTCTGAAAGAGTTCTACAAGTAAACTTAATTCCTAAGAATAATCATTCCCCTTTTTTCTTTTTTGATTAATTAATCTTTTTCTCTATAATTTTTTTTTTTTTTTTTTTTTTAATATCTTGTATCTCTTTTTCTTATTCCTTCCTTCTATATATTTTTCTGTTTCATCTTTATATTGTTGAAATCGAGAGAGCACTTTGAAGAGCTCGTTCGAGAATCCACTCACGTATTCCTAGACCTCCTCTTCGCATTCCCAGAAAGCCCTAGTTTTCCCAAAATTAATTTACATACAGTCGCGATTAGAACACTGATTAAAATCGAGATTAATGTATCAGAGGTTCTCATCGCATTTCCTTCAGGTTCTCGTCGCTGCTTATTACCCTAATTCCCGGGGAATCCTGCCCACTCGACCTCACGTCCTCTCGTAATCCTCACGAGAAAACGACGGTCCTTGCAAGGAAAATCTCATCATTTCATAAAGTTGACTTAAATTTTCACATTATTTATTTATTTACCTCACGACATAAAATATATTTAATATAATCATATAAGATTTATTTTCTAAGGTTTTTAACTTATTATTATTATTATAACCCTATTTTCGATAATTATTGCCTAAATTATTAATAAAATTTTTAAACCTCTTTTTACGCACAATTTTCGTAATTTTGAAGTTTTATTTAAATTATATTTTTTAATCTTTCTAATTATTAACACTTATTGGAACACTCTGTATGGTGAAATTTTTATTGACGATTGATTGCATTTGTTTGAATGCTGGAATTTAATCGTTCGACGAGTGCCGTGGAAAGTCGAAGAAAAATATTTTCCAGGCTTTCTCAGTTATATTAGACGGAGACGTTCGCCAGCTTAGAGTCAGTGCAACCAATAATTTTCCGTAGTAATAAAAGACATCAATCGTCGTGAAATTAAATTTCTTTGCCCGGGATTCACTATCGAAAAATTTAGACGAGAAATATGAAATCTAATATTTATTTCTACATAGCTTTAGTTGAAATTTCGTTCTAGTATATCGATATTCAACATATGTCAACTTGAATTCCAGATAAAATAAATTAAATTTCATCCATTTAATCTAGCATACGATTATCGTTTGCACAATCGAATCTAAGACTATTCGATCTTTTCGATCTTTGATGATCTTTCTCCATTTTTGTCTCCGTCTTCACTTTAACACACTCGTAAGAAAAATATCAAATTACAATGTCATACTCAATATATATGACGTAGTACAAACATGACATATGTATTTGAGTGGGAAAAGGGAATTGAAAAGGGGGATGGGAGGCAGAGGAACGTGCGTAAGGTTGGAGGCAATGTGCGGGCAACGACAACACAATTTGTTCCGCGATCAATAATAGCGTACGCATTCGGATGGATAAATAGCGATCAATTGCAGGCATCGGCCATTGCCATAACCGCGTTAACGATTACATCGTGAATTCCGGGAATCGCGCGTTAATTGGCCACGATTGCACGTTCGATTACGGGCTCGCTTTGTCCAAAATGCGTGTTGTATTCTCGCTCGTCGATGCGCGCATCGCTTACTAGATACTACATACTTGAAATAATGCGCGAAATGAAGATGCGTTAATAATTAGTAATTATATACAATTGCGCCGTTACTTTTTGCTTAACGATCGTAATTAACGTTAGCGATAACGCGACGTGTATTTTTATAAAAATAAAATATTCCGAAACAAAATGGTCAAATAAGGAATTTTATTATAATTAATAATCGCAATACACCGATATTGTTAATTTAATAATTGTAATTATTAAATATATACGCGATTAACTTAAATTAATATAATTTCAACGCATGTACTCTATTAATTTGACGATTAATGTGTTTCACGTTAAAATAAATTCATAAAATAAATGCTACAAAATAGAAAAAAAAGAAAAAGAGCTCGCATCTCGAAAATTATTTATCAGTAGTTAGTAATTTTAATAAATATATATATATATATATTTATATTTATTAAAATATAAATATATTTATAAAATAT
>JBCAUJ010000039.1:2783534-2813120 GCA_038406275.1 Cataglyphis albicans
GTCTCCGGTCTAACTAAGAAAAACAAATTTTTTTTTAGAAATCACGTGGATCTGTCAACAATGTTGCCATATATGTGCCAGACCGGGGACTTATCGAGTGATGTGTTATATATATCTCAGAGCTCTATATTGTTATTGTAGTAATTGTAATTATTTAGACGTGCAATCGCGCTATATTGTTTACGAGACGTTGCCGCGATAACAATCACAATTGATCTGATGTTATTGCGCGATCGATATTTCGTAATATTTCATATTCTCTCCTCTCGAAGAAAAATTCCAGTCAACACAATAAAGCCGATGATTAATCGGCCATTATTCAGCTACAATGTTTATGATTGTTCGGTAGGAAGGGGGGGGGGGGAAGGAGAAGGGATTACGATAATCCAGTAATTGCGAAATGCACGGGACAAATTCGTCTCTCACGATATTAATCGCAGAACTCAAAGCGATTGTGTGAATCACTCGAGCATCTTTTGTGAAGGTAAAACACGTCATAAATTCAACGATAATTCATCATAATCCCTAAACGCTCTCTTTTAATTTCGTTAAATTTTGTTAAATAGTTGCGTCGTATAAAAACGCGTTATTCGTTTATTTATAAAAAGATTCACGCGAAATAAGGCTTTCCTGAAAAATTAATCTCCTTCTCTTCTGTCACATTTAATTATGATAATATAAACTCTGACAAATATGCGAGAATACGAAGATTGTTTTTTTTTTTTTTTTTTTTTTATTTTGCGCGAATATTAATTTATTTTAACAAATAAAGAGACCAATTTGCTTTATTTTTCTCTTGCTTTTTTATAAAATCAAAAAAAGCGCTAAATAAATTAAACTTACTGGCAAAAAAAAAATAGATAATCACAGTCGGTAGTCACGTTTGCGAGATCAAAGAGGTAACTACATTTTAAAGGTCAACGAAACATGCAGGACGAATTGACGAGGATGCAGCGGGAAGTGGAACAGTGTGTTTCAAAGGGCTGAAGATTGGACGTGGAAAAAAAGAGGCATAAAAACATGTGACCCAAAATTTGAATAATAAAACCGCGCATTGTCCGGACATTAATTAGAAAGGATGGACCGCGAGAATGAAATGAGAATCTGGCGAAGAAACGAGAAACAGAATCGCAGGGACAGATCTAAAGAATTTCTTGTCATTCGACGAGATGCAGAATCGCATTTTTAAATTCGCAAAATATTCGAAAAAAATATTAGAGATATAGTTTTTATAAATTTCTCTTGAAACTTAAAGAGAGAGAAGAAGAGTACAAACTTGAAACTTGAAGTTAACTAAGTCGCATAGTCGCCATTTATATCAGAGTTCCGACCCTGAAGGGAGCGCAGAATGGACTCATCAAAGAGTTGCAACGTGAAATAAAGTCGAGCTTTCAGTTCGTTGATCTGGGAAGAATGAAAATTATTGATTCTTCCTCTTGTATGTTCTTCTTTGTCACGCGACACAAAATCTTACGGACAGAAAGTTCGTTTGATTAAAATTCTAAATTAGATCTTTAGGCATTTATTTAATTTATTTAATTTATTTAATTAAAATTAAGTGTAAAATTAAGTGGCGTTATAGATACAAAATTTTGACAATCGATATTTTTTCGATTTCACAATGATTATTAAACAATAAATAAATCTTGATTGACGCTATTAAATATAATTCCTCCCTCTCTCTATACATCATTTTTATATTTCCATAATCTCTGATCGTAAAAGAAATTTCGTTACAACAATCGTGCGAAATTCTGCGATTATACGACGAAATAATGATTTTTTCGACGAAAAGAATGCTTCTTCTTTATCGCAAAATGATGATTTATTCAGAGGAGAAGCCCCGAATCGACCTGGTATTCCAATTAAGGGCCTCCCTCTCTCTTATTGATTATCACCAAGTCGATCGAATCCCGACTGAATAGATAAGAGATAAAGCTGACCCAATTCGCTGACAAACATATGTCGCAATGTCGAGCATCGCACTTGAAATCTAAAGAACTCCCGTTCTCGAATTCACTCGTCACATTATAATTCGAAACAAACTCTCAAATATCCGTCAAAATGTTCCTCTACCGGCTGAAAAGAAATCTCATTTCCTTCTTGTCCGACAAAAAAATAAGATTTCGCTTCTTTCTTCCTAAGAAGATTGTTTCATTCTCTTTTCTTTTGCCTAAGATAAAATAAGATTTCACGTTTAATATTTCAAAGCTAAACTTTGATCAGATGTAACAATATACTTATTCCATATTTCTTCCAGCATTAAAAATTACAAAACACCCCCCAATGATTCTCTCCGAAAAGAAAATATCTACAAGATAAGAGAGGAGTGATTGAAGATTCGTTTGGTGAGACACTTCGCGAAAGTAAAAATACAATCCTACATCCTTTCTCGATCCAGGAATACTTATCGCGGAACAGGAAAAGCAGAAGCGACGAAAAATACGCGCGAAAAATATCACATGAGTGAGAAAATGTGGGAGATCCCTTTTTCTTCGACAATATCTATTGAGTGGCCCAATAAGGAAGTGAGGTATTGCAGAGAATTGAAAAAGAATTGAGTTGAATTATTCTTTCAGTTTTGCATCGACTAGAAAAAGAAACGCGATACGTTGCGATGATAAAAAATACTTTAGTATAAATTTTTTTTTTCATAAAAGTCAATTTTTCACCCACGAAAACAATTCTCCGCGGAATAGTTCGCCTTCTTATTCGGCCACTCGATTGTGTTTCACGACCTGTCACATCCTTCGGCTTTCATTGACTACTGCCGACGGAATATCGCACCCTCGTGGGACGGGAATATTTTCTTCCCGAATCTCGTTTCATAAGACTGCAAGTCTTGTGAATGCGAGACGACGTGACGCCTTGAGATATATGAGGTGAGTGAAGATTATTTGCGATCGATTTAAAAAAAAAAAAAAAAAAAAAAAATAGCGAGATTAAAGGATGACGTTGAGTCTTTTCAAGTTTCAATAAAAATCTAAAAAATTAATTCGAAGCTTAAATTAACTTCAAAATTGAGAAAAAATAATTAATATAGAATAGAAGTCATAAAAGGTCATGTAAATCAGAATTTAAATCAAATTTTAAAAACTTGAGAATTTCTGAATTAATTCGAGAAACTAATATAAATATAATTTCTGGATTAATTAATTAATTAGATTTGACAACTTTTCAAACAAATTTTAATCTCGGTTATAACTTAAAATTCGTGATTCAAATTATAAATAATCATATAAAGTAAGATGTAATATTTCAAAATTATTATCAATTATAAACAGTTTTATAATTTTAGAAAAAGAATTCCTATGTGTACATGTGAAAAAGAGAGAGAGAGAGAGAATATAAATTTAATTCCAAAAATTAGATTAAATTCAAATTAAATAAAAATTTACAAGACAAAGGAATTCAAACAGCGATTAATATACTAATTCTATTTGTAAAATTTTTCATGTCTTTTAATTTATCTCTAATCCTTTTTTCCGTAAAACAATATTTTTATAATGATGCTGATAATAGAATAAGGCGAAATATATATTATATTTCATTTAGAAACATCAGGTTTCTTTTTCACAGTAAGAAACAAAGAGGTATAACCGTTTCAAGTTCACTAGAGAATAGCTATAGCTTCGCATCCAAGTTTGTGTCCACTTACGAGAACCTGACCTTTCTGAAATTGCAATTTGAATGCGAAGAAATGGAGCACGGTGCAGTTTGCAGTATTGCATATAACTTATTCAATAGGTCGGCCTCTATTCATCGGTACTAGCGACAGAAAGGGTAATGGGGAAAAATCTTGAAAAAGAATGAAAATTGGAAAACGCGTAAAAGAGCGACAGAAAGAGAGAAAAAAAAAAAAAAAGAGAACAAGGAAGAGAAAGAAAAACACATCGCGTCATTCGAAATTAATATGGAAAGCTACACGCGAGTAAAGCAAACAGAGTCGAACGAGCATGATCTGTATATACGGTGTCCCAGATTTCCGTATACCTCGCGATCCTTCATCCATGGATTCTCTCGCTCATTTCCTGACTCGACGGAAATACGACAGGCATCTTTTATATCTATCCTTTGATCCACGAAATCTAAAAGACTACAAATTTGCACATACAGACAACCTTCGTTCTCTTCGTTCGAGCCGGCACGAAAGTCGTTTATAGAAATATCTAAATCCCAGTTTGATTTTTAAAATAAATTTTTGATTCTTCCAAAATTCTGTTCAAAGAGACTTTGACATTTCGAAGAGTAAATATTTTGTCGCGGAAGAAAAACAAAGCAGAGCTGAAGTGATGAAACAAAATTCATTTCGAGTCGCAGAATAAACGAGTTTAAACAGTTGCGAGTGGATTGTGGTTGGAAATGGCTATGCAAAAGACAAATTGACGCTCGTGTCGCGATATCCTCGTATTTGTTGTCTCATGTTAACAATTGCAAATCAGCCGCCAACCGCCGACAACTGTTTAAACTTGTTCGTTTATCCATACCATTTTCGCTCATTGTCATCAAGCTGTACGCGACTTTGGATAAGTTCAAAGAAGTATTCTTGAAAATTAATTGACAACTGATACCCGAGAGAAGCATGTTCCAGAAGTGGATATTTTTTCGTAAGATATTTTTAGATCAATTGTTTTTCTACAAAAATATCAAAGTATCTTGTCTTTCCCAAACATAATTAAACGTTATACTAAAATTAAAATCAAAAAATCATTAAATAAATAAATATATATTTAAAAATATATGCATTACTCTTTCTAATAAAAATAAATATAATAATAAAATAATTAAATATATATTTAAAAATACATGCATTACTCTTTCTAATAAAAATAAATATAATAATTAAATAATTAAATTAAAGATAAGATGCTTCCGAATGTCTTCTATAGAAATATAAAATATAAGTTGAAAAGATGTATTAAGAAAAAAGCATATAATATAATTAAAAGCATGTCTGACGATTACGAACATGTTTTAAGTGACGAAATAATTTACTAACTGATTCATTATCATGGAATCTGCGTTGTCAGAAGTTGCGTGCAAGCAACAATATCATCTATCTCTTTCTAACGATAAGCAAAATAAGACAGCGCTCTCATTCATTTACTTTTCATTCAATTACTCGCGCGTTTATCGCATTTTCTCGTTGTAGCCTTATCGCACAAAACATCTCAAAATATCTGTGATCAAGCATGATAAACTCACAAGAGCAGCTCATCCATTGTACATTAGTGCAAATTGCACTCGCGCCAAAAACTTTTTCGACCACCCACTTGACACACACGCTTCTCAATAACGTACTCGAGAGCTTAATTGTTACTTGTTTTAATGTAATAAAGTACTGATAAATTGCGATCGATTGGTTTTTTGTTCCGATGTTGTTTGATCGATGTTATTAAAAAAAAAAAGAATTAAGAATCAATATTTTATTAATTTCTTGCGCTGATAAATTAGATTATTTTATTGTATTGATTATTTAATTGTTCTTTTTTTTTAAATACTTTTCTTTATATCTTTTCAATTTTATTTAAAAAAGAATTAATGTTGTCTTTTTTTTTTCTTACTGAAAAGTATAATAGAAAGAGTGAAGTAACTTCCTCGCTATTATTTTAATGAATTAGAGTACGCATAGAGTATGATGAATTAAATTGATGTTATTACAGCAGAATAAATATTTTGAATTCTTCCCGCGCTGAACGCGCCGTAATAAATTAATAATCCAATAAATTGATTCTTTTCCTGTTCAATATTCAACCAATGTCGCAAAAAATTTTTCTAATTTTTTGCGCGCAAAACGCGCTTATGAATTCGATATCCAAGCGATTAATTCTTTTTCTATAATATATTCGATATCATTCAATATGGTATTCAATCGGTATTATTTAAAGAAAGATTAACATATTTCTCTTTCCCTTTTATAAAAAAAAAAAAAAAAAAAAAATTATACATATAAAACAAAAGGGTCGAAGCAATCTCGTAGATTACCTTTGAGTTTTGGACAAGTTAGTATCATTGATACGCTAAATATGATTTCAGTCAAAATACCAACGGAGCTCTGAAAAGATCGAAAGCCGCGAGTTCCACAAACGCGTGGAATTTCCGCATTCTTCGGTTTCATTGAGTCCACTTTGTGGAATTGGGTAACTTTACAAAGGTACTCACCGGAATAGTAGGAAGCCCAAGCCAGTAACCGCAGCTCGTCGAACGTCATCATTAACATCAGAGACCTGTTAAAAATAAAAATAAAAATTATAATAATCAGCAAAAAAATTAATCTGTCTTTTGGCATTTTTTTGGAACCGATATAAAATCATTCATATTTATGTAAAAAAAAATAATCAGAAAAATTAAAATTTTTATTTATACGTATAAATTAGCTATTGCAAATTTCAATTTTTTATTAATTTATATTTTTTAAATAATAATACGCGTAACACATTTCACTTCTAAATCTTAAAAACGCGTTTAAATATTATTTATGCACGAAATAATAAAAAAATAAAATGCACAAAATAATAAAAAAAAAAAAAAATATGAACAAAATTAATAAAATAATCAAACACATAAGATATTAAAATCCCAATAAAATAAAATTAAGAGGTAATAAAAAAAATCAAAAAAAAAAATATGTAAAAAAATGAAAGAATAAAATAAACAATAACATCATCGGTCAAAATAACATCGATAAGAACACCTGTATCTACGTCACGGATCAACTCACCGCAACGTGCAGGAGCTTGCGAATGGCCTGGTTATTTCCGGTACCGCAGTAAGCCATCGCCAAGGTGTACATGCCACTCCTGCGCAGGATCGGATCCTTATCAGCGCATAACGATGTCACTAGGGGATCGGCTTCCTCGAGGCGACCGTACATCGTGAAGGCGATGCCGACCGCCAGACCACGTAGAATCTTCTCGTGCTGTGTCTCTTGAGCGTACTGAGAGAAAGCAGAAAGCTTCGTAAAAGGATCTAAAATCAACGTACAAGATGGATATCCGTCCTTTTACACGGTATAGAAGACGGTGATGTAATAATATATTTTATTTTCGCAATAGAGGTAAAACATCAGAGCGCTTACATGCATAAACATTGCAAATTATGCAGCGTGTTCGTACGCTTTAAATATTAAATGCGCAATAAAATTTTCTAATTAACGAACATGCGATAAAAATTCTTAAGCAAAAGGCGCTTCGTTTAAACGCGTCCATCCAATTATTCAAATCGAGATCTTATATATGTCATTCTGTAAAAATCTGCCGATAAAAAACGACGGCGCATGTAAGTAAATGGAGATTTTTTTCACGAGAAAAAAATAACTTTTCATCTCTAAATAAATCAGTCTCTCCTCGTAATTTTCAGAAAATTCGGTTTCGTCGAATTATGCATACCGTTCTTAAAACACCGAGCGGTCCGTATTTATCTCTCGCGCGGATTTACAATTTAATGCGCGCCGGCCGCTTTTTCCAGGAGAGATCGAGATGTGCTCGTGCGTTACTTAATCGCAGCCGCCGGGACACATTATGGAGAACCCGTAATGGGTAATTGGATTAAGCCGACCGACTAGTGGCAAGTTATGATTCGTTTAGCATCGACCTGCTACTGCTGCTGTTGCTGCTTGCAGCGATGGCCGGCAACAACGAAAGTTTATTCCAGCCTGCGCGCTAACTTGCACTCCTTGAGGAAACATCGACTAAAAAACACGACTGTTGTTTCCGCGGACATTCAAGAAGAAAAAAAATCGCGAATTAATGCACGAAAACATGCGAGAAAGAGTAAAAAGAACATATATATGTATATGTATACTGGTCTTCTTTCTGATACAATTGAAAACTGTCGCCAAATGCTATAAAGATAATATTTCTAAAAATAGCTTTTTTATTCTCTTTCTCTTCTTATATAAAAAATTTTAACGGTAATAAATTACAAAATTATATAAAAAAATATTTTCGGCATATGTGTAAGTAATATCGATACTAATATATATTACAATGAAAAACCTTGAAAAGCGAAATTGAAACATTTTAAAAATTATTTATAATCAGATAAGAGCGGAGAATTCATTTCAATTTTTTAATGTAATACTATTATATAATATCAAAATTATCGACGTATAAACTAATATTTGAGAAATAAAATAAATATCAATATCATAACGATTAATTAATTCCTTTCAAATCGGCGCACAAATTAGTAATACCTATAAATTGATATCAAAAACGGCTTATCGATCGTGTATCGATCATGATGACGTTTACTCGTTGACAGGCTATAAAAGAAACCTCGGGAAAACCAAAGCTTGATATCTTCAAGAAATCGCGTGAAATTATCGCGACGATGGCTTCCCCGGCAATCGCGTTGTGTGTGTAAAACAAATATTGTTTCTTAATTTCACGGTTACATATTTAAAAATTTTAGAAAAAATTTAGAAAAAAAAAAATATTTTTTTTTTTTTATTTGCACAAGCATATCCATGAAAAGAAAATTATCTTTAAACAGATTTCGTATTCGCGATAGAAAAGATTATCCTTAAATTTTCCAAAAAATTCTATTTATAGAAAAAAAAAAAAAATTATTTTTAGACTTTGCATTTAATTCTATTTTGGAAGAACATTTTGAATCGATTAAGGCGCTTTTTTTTTTTACAGTGTATCCTACTCTATTAGCGACCCTCGCGACGGATACAAATTACACGCTTTTCGCCGACGAACATGGAACGGCGTTCATGATCGATGTCACCGATCCTGTACCTACGTCGTCGGAACTCGACGAGATCGAGGAAACTGCTCTCAAGACCTCCTTCTTATTATACACTCGGTAAATATAAATTCATATATGATACGTTGGAGATACACTCCGCTATGCAATAAAAATTATCGTCTCTATATAAATATCGAATATTTCTCTTTAGAAACAATCCGCAAATCGGGCAGCAGTTAATTATCAACGACAAGAATAGCGTGGAGAATAGTTTTTGGAATCCTGAACATCCCACTTGTATCATTACTCATGGATGGCGGGGAGATGTAGAGCCTGGATCAGCTTGTGCCTTGATTCGAGATGGTAAAATCGCAATTAATCTTAATTGCTCGAGTGCTCGAATCTTTATCTCTCTGAGATTCTTTAATGCAATCCTCTCTTTCTCTTTACTTTGTCTTTAAATATTCCTGAATTTGTAAATTCCTTGAATTTAATTTCTTTTAACTCTCTGAATCTTTAATAAATACTTTTTCTTACCTCTTTCTCTTTTTTAATTTCCTAAATCCTTGGATACTTTTCTAACATCCTCTAATTTAAATTTCTGAACTCTCCTGAATTCCATGAATTTTTTTAGAATCTCGGCGATTAATTTCTTTTTTATTGCCGTTTTCTGTTTAATATCCCAGCTTATCTCAGCATTGGCGATTACAACATCATCCTGGTTGACTGGAGCAAAGCGGCCGGAAATCTCTGGTACTGGAAAGTCGTAAAAAGTGTACCGCTTGTGGCGGGACATGTGACTAGATTGATAAATTTCTTGGAGAAAAGTGCAGATCTGGATACTTCCAGAATCAGGCTAATAGGACATTCTTTGGGTGGACATATTGTCGGCATCGCTGCTCGTAACGCCAATAATGATATCGCTGAAGTGATGGGTAAATCGTAAAAAAATCATGAAAAGAATCAAAATTCAAACATAAATACTAATAATATATAAACTGATTAAAAAAATCTTTTCATATTTCTTTAACAACAAAAAAATAGAAAGATACGTCAATTTTCTCGAAAATCAACGTGCTTCTCTTGAAAATCTCGATTTTCTTCAAATATTAAATATTCGAAAAAAAAAAAAACGTCATTCTTTCTTCAATCTTTTAAATTCGATTCAATAAGAGATAAAACGGATTTTCGATCTGCAGCTTTAGATCCTGCAAAACCCTCATTCGATTCTAAAGGACCAGGCGAGAGAGTGGATAAAACGGATGCGAATACGGTGCAGGTAATCCACACGAGTTCTCTCGGCATCGCGGAACCGATCGGCGACTCCGATTTTTATCCGAACGGCGGTAGCAAGCAGCCGGGATGCAGCAAGATAGGTAAATATCGTTCGGTAGCTCAAGTCAATATCGCTCGTTGGCTCATTAATTAACGCGCTAATTTGATTTGCAGTGCCTGCGTGCGCGCACTCGAGATCTTACGAGTACTACGCCGAGTCCATTGTAAACCCAACAGGTTTCCGCGCCGAAGATGTATATATGGGCGGACCAAAGTTCGATCCAAAGTGAGTTTAATTTGAATTACGCATATGATAAAAAAATTAATGAAGTAAAAAAAAAACAAAGATGCCATAGGTTTTCTTCTCTCCTTTCCCAGTTATTATATTTTTTTTTTTTTCGGTTCTTGGTACTCAAAAATATCGAAAATTTTCGCATTTTCTTTCGCGCAAATTGACCGAGACGTGAATTTCATTATCGTTTGTATTATTTTCAGGGCGCAAGGAACCTACACTTTACAGACTCGCAAATCATCACCGTTCGCACTCGGATGACGATTGATCGTCTTATAGCTGCCACTCCTGTAAATATTTCTACGATAAAATAAATTTTCTTACAAACATTGTCAATTCTCTTCATGTTTTCGAAATGATTCATCCGATATATTTTCATATCTTTTATACACAACTACATTATCATTATTTCATCATCACTATCATTCTGACAGTGAGAAAAAAATCATCAAAATATTTGGAATCATTTTTCTGATTAATAATTTTGTTTGTTTATTCTATTATATATACTATTAGAATTATCGCAAATCGTAATAATTCTTCTACAAAAAGAATGTTCGATGAATAATCATAATTATTTTTTAAATTAATCTCTTTTTGATTCACGCGCGAATGATTTATTGTGTCTCTCGACATCATAAACATAAACTCATCGATTAAAACAACAAACAAATCATATCAACGGACGGATAAAAAAAAGATTTGAAAAATTAAAAGCAAAATTTTCAATGTGCAAGTTATTGCGAAAACTGTTGCTTTGCCAGCAATTGCATTATATGTATACGTAAAAAACATTCTCTAATTTCGCAGTTGCATATTCGTGAAAAAATTATTTTTCGATTTGCATATTCATGAAAAAAAAAAAGTATTATGTTAGATCGCGTTCGAATCCAGACAAAAAATAGATGCCAATCTGGTGCAAGTAATACACTCTTGCACGATAAGCTTTGATGCGGTTCGATGAGATGGTAAATAAGGCTCGCCTACGCCGATGTCGCTTTATTATTCAATAAAAGATGCATCATTCATTACTCAATAGACTAATTAATCTGCGTTTCACAGGCGATATTACGGCGATTGGATGCGCGCACACGAGAGCTTTCCTATACTATATCGTATCTATTATAAATCAAGAAAGCTTCCGCTCTGGGAATGTATTCATGAGCGAACCATTCTACGATCTAAAGTAAGTATGTCTTCTCATTCTTCAATACGGATAATTATCGCTTTGCAAAAATGCGGCATCATGTTTTTTGCTTCCTTCCCATCTCTTTTTTCTCTACTTCTTTTCTAATCTTATTTAAAAGTATACTTAGAAATATTGGGCGTCGCCCACAAACTTCCGCATTTTCTTTGATCGAGATGATAATTAATAATGCATTGCTTCTATCGTTTTCAGAGCACGTGGAATATATATTCTAAAAATTGCCAGCGAGTCACCATTCGCTCTCGGATGATAATTAATGCTATTATGCGCTGTTATATATTCCTATACTTTTTTGTACATATTTCTACCGTATTAAATATAATTTTTTTTAATATTTTCTGAACCTATATATTTCACGTTATTTGACTGATTTATCCTGTATTTTCTTTCAGATTACTTAATTAATCTGTTAACGGCAAAAATATTTTTAGACTTTAAGAGATATTTTTAATATTTAAGAGATATTTTTAGACTTTTTTTTACATAAACTAATACGATATAAAACCGAAAAATCAAAAGATCTATTTTCAATCTTTTAACGTCACTTTTATTTATCTTTGCTTTTATAAGAGCATGCTCTTTATTTATAAAAAAAAAATAGATGAAATAAAAGAGATGTAAAATATATATTAAACTTACCGCGACCATGTCTTCAATAGCCTGCGTAGATTTGGATCCTAGCATGACCATACCCATAGCAATCCCGGCCGCTTCACCGGTCACAGCGTCATCTTGATATAAGTTGAATTTCAGTTGTTCATAAACATCCTGTCTATGCGAGCCCATTGCAGCTAATCCAAGGCCGAGACAGCCACCATGACGGACCATCTAATAAATAAATTTTGCAAGATAAGCCATTTATCAAGTCACATATACTCAATTTTATGCAGATTTCATTTAGTTAATTAGTAAAATAATAAATTATAATAAAAATATTTAAATTTAATACGTAATAAAAAAAATTATTTTAAAATTAAATTATTAAGCATGTAAAATTGAAAAGAAATGTTTTATATAAATAATATAATTCTAAAATATAATTTTGTATGAATACTACGTACTTCATTTTGAGCATCTTTTAATTGACCCAAAAGATAATCCGTAATTGCGGCTCCATGATTAGCGTGTATAAGTCCCAAAGCGTATAAACCGCCGCCTTCGGAGTATCCAGCACCCGCAGCACCGGAATCTCTCGGCAAGTAAGATTGCATAAGGGCTAAAGCTTCTTGCTCATGTCCCCGATGAATCACTCCCAGAGAAGCTGTTGCAGTTAGTTTCGCCCAATTAGTGGCACGTGCTAGCCACTCTAGGTTATCCCTGAAAAATATAAAAATTTTTGAAAATTAAAACTTTTTCAGAGCTCTATTTTTCTTATATTTTACTTTTTCAAGAACTTGACAGATTTTAATAATAAAAATTTTCAGAAAACTAAGAATTCTAACATTTAAGTTTTTTCATATTTTTTTGTTTTAAAACAAAAAAAAATTCTAATAGAAAATTAAAATACTAAAAAAAAAAAAGAATTTCTAAATTGACTTAAGTTTTTAAAATAAATACATACCTCAAAAATTGATCACTAGTCGTCCCAGAATGCATAAAAGCATTCGCGATTACAGTGGCAGTGTGGCAAATCGAAACTCGTATTGCGTCCTTGGTATTCTTCAGAATCAGCATATCAGTATGATTGCTACGAATCAGAAACTGCAGATGCAGATCAATAGATACCTCGCCACCCAAAATGCTGGATAGAGCGTCCACACGCTCCTGCTGCTCCCTCTCCTCTGCATTCTAGAGAAAAGTACCATAAATTATAAATTATAAATTGTTAATAATCAATATTAATATTATATTACAAATCAACAAAACAAAAATAAATTATTAAAGAGAAAGAGAGAAAAAACATAATGTATAATTATCATTATGGGATTAAGAAAAAATTTTACAACTTAATATCTACAATTTTACTTAATAATCATTTTATTAAAATAAATAATACTCACTAAACTCTCAACACTGCGCTGAGCCTTCTCTTCCCCACTGGGAGCTGCAGTCCCTTCATCGGTCTCCATGTTTGTTGTTTCCGTGCTGTCTTCTTCGGCGGTCTTGGCGACAGTGATGGCGGCAGCTGGTTTAACCACTGGTTTAACCAGTAGTGCGCTCGGAATAGGCGCAGTAGCTCGCAAAGCTTGCAAGACACGACCGAGAAACTGCTGGGTCGCAGATTCATACAGATCGAAAGCGATCTGATAAGCCATTAGCACGCAGTCCTGTGAACCCTTGCTCAGTCGATCCAGAAGTTCGGCTACGGCCAACGGATCATCCAGAAAGATGAGGCATTGGCACATATTGACATAGTCGGGGGTGCCGAGATTCCGGTAGAGACTGACCAAGCAACGAAGTACAGTATTGCGAAATCCACGGTTCTGAATTAGGCTCATGGCTACTTGGAAAGCATATGATAACATCCCGCTCACGTCATCCTGAAAAAAAAAGAGAATTTTGTATTATTATTAAATTTATAATTTTGTATTTTTATTTCTAAAATTGTTTAAAAAAATTTATTTATATAAAATCAATGTGAATCAATAATCTATATGACAATTATAAAGTACCAATGAGATAAACTTAATACTCACTGACTGCATAATAGCTGCTTCAAATATGTCCATTCTGCGTGTCTCCAGAGCAAGGCCGAGAGCCTGACGATATTGATTGTCGTCAAGACAGCGTTGGAACATTCGGTTCACTATTCCCTCCAATCTAGGATCAATACCCTTGTTTCCAGGGGGAAGCTTTCCTTCTGCCTCCAAGACACGTTGCTGGGTGTAATAATCGATACACTTGGCTGAAAGATTAAATATTTAAAGACAACTATTTAAGATTTAAACATATTAACAATAATTATAATCAAGGCAATACCAATAGTAGTGTCAACATATTCGTTTCGAGCATTGACATCAAATAGCTCTCCTGCTCCAAGAGCATAAGTCAGTGAATCCTCAAAGCTACCCAGATGATAATATACCTTGCTGGCAACCAAAGCAGCCAATTCATGTTGTTGGAACAATTTATCCTCATGCAGAATTTCACTGTAAAAATAATATATTTAAAAAGTAAAATTAACAAGCAGTATTAATGAATATATATTGTGTATTATAAATAGCATAAAAGTTTATTTGTTTTCTACATACATCTTCTCGATAGCTTCAGAAATCTCAGGCCAGAATTCGTCGACTATCATGTCCAATTTCTTCAAAGCAAACACTTTCAGTTCGGGCATCGGCTCCTCCAACAAGGAAATTATGCCAGCTGCAAAAAATTTTAATTACATTTATTTAAATTATTATCGTTATATTGCTATAATGTAACAAAAATTATATACAATGACATTTAAAAAATAAACAATAAAATAATAAATAATGTGCAATATATTTATTCATTATTTAATTAAATCCTGTGAAGTTCGTCTCTTTCTGCTTTTAATTAAAATTGGTACTCAAAATTATCGAAAGTTCTTTCAAGGTTAAGTTAGCGTAATTTGCAAATCATCGTACAAAAATTGGAAAATAATAAAATCTTCGCATGATCAATAGAGAAGCGATATATTTAAGACGATAGAAGATTATTTGACAATCTACCTGCTGAGGTGATATTCATCTTGCTGAATTTCATCGAACGATTGACAATTGACAGCAAATTTCCCGGAGAACGGGAACACAAAGAGATACGTTACAACGGCGCGACGCGAATCTACTATTCGTATGTAGATACGTTCAGCTTCTTGACGGATTTCTAGTGACTTTAGTGACATCTGTGAGACAAGAACATTGAACAAGTTTCAATCTTAGATACATTTGTGTTTATGACTGTAAGTGTGTTTATCAGTGTTTATAACCTCTGGCCGCATTGACTCTCGACCGAGGGCAGGTGTCGTTTAAGAAAGAAGAAGAAGAAGTGTTTATAATCAGAAAGTGTTAGAGAGAAATCTGAAGCTTTCCTCTAAAAAATGTATTCCGTTTATATTTATAACAGATCTTGAAAATAAAGAGAAATTATTGTAGTTTCGTGAAAAAAAATATGTCAGAAAAAGCAAAAACTATGAGCCACATTAAACATATTCCTAAAGATGCTCAAGTCATCATGTCAATCATGAAGGATATGGGAATAACAGATTACGAGCCAAAAGTGATCAATCAATTGTTGGAGTTTACCTATCGTAAGTTTCTGCTTTAATTGACAATTTTGATGATTTTTCGTTATTATTTTACTATGTTTCAACATTTTATTTTATTCTAAATATTTTTAATTTTATTTTAGTTTTTTAATTTAATTTTATTAATTTTCAAATGATCTGGTATTTTGATGTAACACAATCTCTCTCTATTACAATATTTTACTATCTTATTATTTTCTATTATTTTATTGTTTCTTTTTTTTTCTTCTTTTTACTCTGGATTGTAAGAATCTTTAAACCTAACAAATGAAATTCTATTATAGGATACGTCACGTGTATATTAGATGATAGTAAGGTATATGCTAATCATGCCAAGAAGAAGTTTATCGATTTGGATGATGTTAGATTAGCAGTTAAGATGCAGTTGGAGCGTTCGTTTACAAATCCACCACCCAGAGATGTATTGTTGGATGTGGCACGCGCCAAAAACAACATCCCATTACCCTTTGTTAAGCCGAGTAATGGTCTCAGATTACCTCCAGATCGATATTGCTTAAATGGAACAAATTACAGACTTAAAAATGCGACAAAAAAAGTTGTTCAAAAACCTGCTCATTCATTGGTTGGCAATAATCAAACTGGTGGACAAAGACCAAAAGTGGAGGGAAACAAAACTAGCGTATCAATCGTTAAAAGACCTGGAACGCTCGCTACTGTCGCTAGAACGCAAAGCATTTCTATACCAAAACCAGTTTTGAAATTTTCTACAGGTAAAATATATTACACAGTTTAAAATGGTTAATAATTATAAATATAATTATTAGTCATTATAATTATTTCTTGTTTTTTCTCCTCTCTTGTTTTATTTATTATTAATGTATCAATCAATTATATAACTAATCTATTTATTTAATGTAAATATACCTATTAATATATCCATTTTTCCATTTGGAATCTAAGCTTCTCTCCGCCTACTGCAGTCCCATTCCTCCGTACCATTTCGTGTATCTTTTAGAACTCCACCAAGTAAGATTCTAATATAAAATAAAGCTTGATATGAAAAATGTATATAATTATAGAAATGTTGCCACAAAATCCACATGTTGTCCACTTGATAGGAAACCTTAAATTGAAAAATTAAGTTTAATATATTCTAAATTTAGAATTAAACTTAACTTCCACCTAAAATTAATGTAATTTAGAAATTTCTAGTGTTTGTAAATTAATGTAAACATATCCGCAGCTACGACCAGCACTACGGCAGTGAAGACACAAGTAACGAAACCGAAGATACAAATCACCTCCGCTCAAACTTTGCCGACCGTAAAGATGGAGACCGAAGAATCGTTGAAAAGGAAGCGAGAAGATGACGACTACGACGTACCGTAATCTCTCGATTTCAAATAATTTTCCGTCTAACAATTAATTTATTCTTGGACTTATTTTTTTTCAGTTTAGAATTTTGCAATAATCCGTGAGTTATATAAGTCTTTGCAATAATGATTATCCTTCTAATATAATATAAAAAAATTTATAAAATCTAAACAATTATAAAATATAAAACTATATAAGACGAATATTTACTGTATAATCGTATGTCATATATCCCATTTAATCTTCCATTTCGCCTTCTACATCAGCTTCTTCCAATCTTGCTGTATCTACAGCTTTTTCTGCCTCTTCATCTTCTGGAATTATTTCAGTTTGCTCCTCTTCTATAAGAATTTCAGGCTCTTCTTCACCTTCTTTTTCCTCTTCTTCTTCCTCTTCACCTTCTTCCTCTTCACCTTCTTCCTCTTCTTCTTCCTCCTCACCTTCTTTTTCCTCTTCTTCTTCCTCTTCACCTTCTTCCTTTTCTTCTTCCTCTTCTTCTTCCTCTTCTTCTTCCTCTTCGTCTCTTGTTATTGCTTCTTCGTCTTCTACAGCAATCTCTTCCATCTTTTCAAGCATCGCTTCTTTAATTAAATCCTTAATGTCTTCTTTCGAAATTATTGGTTGTTCAATCATTTCCTCTATTTGCATTTCCGCTTCGATAGTCGGTTCCTCCGTAATGATAGGTACCTTTTCAACGCTGGGTTCCTTTGGTACTCTCTCCTCTTTAACGCATTTCTTACGATGTATCGGGAAAAAGAGTTTAAAGTCTTCCGATATCTCTTCCTCTGAATAAAGTCTAAAGAGAACATTTAAACTCATTTAACTCTGAATTGAATTTAAATATTCTTTTGAAAAAAATTCAAAGGAACTTTGTTTGCCAAAGAATTGTGTGTATATTATGGATAAAATTATTTTATATAATATATAATTTATATAATATTTATATAATATATAATTTATATATTATTATATTATAGAATTTATATAATAATTTTTTAATAATTAATTATTTTTTCACAGAGATTTATCAATAAAACTTAATTTTTTTACATAAATATTTTATATGATAATTTGATCAAATTTATCCACACAAATCACATTAAATTATCAATAATTAAATAATTTAATTTCTTTAAAATTTAATCATTGCTTAATTAGAAAATCAACTCATTCGTGTATTCAATTTAATCATTGATTAATTAGAAAATCAACTCATTCGTGTAATTCCTTACCTATCAGCGAAATAAACTCGTCTGATCCTACAATTAGCATGGATCTGCATTCTGGTGGTCTCGATATAATTTGTGCCATAGGCTCGTCGTGTGAAGTCGCATAGATTAAACTGAATCTGATTCCATCCACCTGAAAGCCCGATGGGCATGGACGTGCAAAATGGACGGACGCGAGTTGTGCTCTGGAAATTACTCACGCGGAATCTTCTGTGCATATCTTTATCGTCCAGTATCTACTTAATATAAATCATTATTTATATATTTACTTAATATAAATCATTATTTATATATTTGAGAAAAAAGTTAATCTTTTATTTAAGTAAATATAATAAAGGAAAAATCTTATTTAAAAAGGAAGTTTTATTTAAAAAGAAAATTGTATAGGAGCCTGCTATTTGTCGAAAAAAAAAAATAGGAATTCTTATTTAAACGAGAAATGGAAAGGTTCTCATGTTTGTGGAAAAAAAAAATGAGAAAACTCTTATTAAAGAAAGAAAATGAGGAGCCTTGTTTAATTTAATTACGCATTCACATGGGCTTAACTGTTATCTCGAACGTGAAATATTTCTTCATATTCTTGATGATGATGATAAGGAAAGGCAGCTTAATACCCAACGCTTTCTTTGGATCCGCTGGACAATAAATATAGGTCGTAGCCACATTAGTGCCAGCTATTTCTAATGCCAATGATTTTATCTCCTCATCTGTGATTCTTCGTATATATCCATTTTTCACCTAAAAAATATTTAATGCAATATAAATCTATAAATACATATGTTAATTATATATATATTATTTATAAAAACGTGTTACAGAGATATAACACGAGTATTTAAAATTATGATTTTGTTGATAGCTATAAATGTAATTTCTAAAAATATATTTTCTAGTGATATTTTTTATTTAAATTTTAAACAAATTAATAAAAAAACTAACGTGCATATCCCATAATTCCAAAGGAGCCGATCCGCAACTATATAAGATGGACAAAAGTCCGCCTTGATAAGTATTTCGGAACATTGCAAAAGACTTTGTTAGATCATCAGCAATTCAGATTCTTTTCAATTTTACAGATGTCAAATTTTTTCTTTTGTTTCTCGATTTTTTCATTAACTACCAACATCTTTTTTAGAATTTTTATTGCAAATGAAATAATTTTAATAATGATTAAAAAAATATTTTACACTTTCACATACTGGAACAATTAAAAAGTATTCAGATAAAGATTAATAAAAAATAAAAACAATTAAAAATTGTATATAATTATGATTTTTAACGAATTAAGAATATGAAATGTTTAGTTTTTAAAATTTTCTTTATCAATAACAACCACAAAAATAATTAAAGAATTAGTGACATAATGATAATAAATGATTACAATAGATGAATATTTTTGAATTAGAAGATGCGATAAGAGATAAACGATTGAGTCAAACATATAATTTATTTTCGCTGAAATTGTACATAAAGGATTTTATTAAGGATTTTAGGTTTCGACTAGTTTATTCAGTTGGCGTCTCTCCTTTTCCGTCAATGGATCCGGTACGATCAACATCTTTGGCGACATACCGACGCTGAAGATGCGATCGATTCTCACAGCGTCGAGAGAGAACATCTGGATCATGGCAAAGTGCATGATCTCACGATTCAGTTGCCGAGATATCTGTCGCCTGAGCTTTTGCACACGAAGTCTACATACCACGTTACTTTAAAAATAACAAAATGCTTGCAATTAGTTAGGTATAATTATATAAATAAGGAATTGCTATTCTAAAATCTCGATGCAAAATTTTTCAAAATGTCTTCTTGATTTAATGAAGTAAAAGTCAATATTTTATGTCGATGTAACTATATTTAATTTATTCTAATGAGTTTTCTTGATTCAATATTTAATAAGCTTGTGTTTAATATACTGAATAAATTAGCTCTTACTAAGGCAAGACTTTTAAATCGGTATAGCTGGGGTGAATCGAGACGTCACTTCGATATAATTCCGGAAATAGCTTCATATGCTTCGCAAGGTGCTTGCGATAAGTGGCAAGTTTTCTTTCCGTTATATCTCGCGGACCTCCAGGTATCTCCAAGCTCTCATCTTCCACAAATAAATCATCTTCCTTATTCATTCTTGAAATCTGATGCTATAAATTTTTTCAGCCACTTTTCTTTTTTTAAATGCGATGAAAATCTATTTCACATCTTGATACACAAAATAGAAAATATCTTTGCGTTCTTTTCGAGATTAATGAAAAGTTTTCGAGTTGATAAGAATTGCATTAGACTCATTGATCTCATTAAAATAAACTTTACTGATTTAACAGATAATTTTCTATATTTTTTTTTCTTTCACTAAGAGAATTTTTCAAAAATCACATCATTTTTGAAAGACTGGAATTTTTCCTTCTACGTAAAAATCATTCTTAAGAGACCGCGGAATTTGGCAGGTTCACTAAACGGGCGACAAACTCAATGATGCGATTCGAGGAAAGTTTGTCTGATTTGTAACGAAGTGAGCGCCTGTGCCTCGTACGGATATCGATTTGGTTTCCAGGTAAATCAATAAAGAGATTCGGCTTATTCTTATTCTGAGTAGTCCACGGAGCACTGAACTCTTCACGCAGACAATCAACTAGCTCGTAAAATACCGGTCGAAAATAATCCTCTAATATTTTAGCCAACTCTAGCTCTAAAGATCGACAAATCCATATAATTTCAAAAAATTACAAACAATAACAAAAAATTAAAAAATCGAGATTTCTTAACAATTTTACGGATTATAATTTCCAAAATCCAAAGATTTTTTTTTATTATCATTCTTTTGCGAATTTCATACATCAAAAAATTCAGAATGCAAAAAGCAAAAAAACTAAAATTAAAAAATTCAAGAAATAATGCAAAAAAAATTTTTTTTAAATTAAAGATCCTAGAATTCAAATTTAAATTCAAGTCTTAAGATTTCAGAGATCTAAACAGTTTAAAGATTCTACCACTAAAAAGAATAAATCCAAGAGTTTTTGTGTTTAATTTGTGTTAAATAATTTTATATGTATTTAAAAATTTATTTATGTCTTTAAAATACAAAGCAAAAAAAAATTTAAATAGCATAAGTGTAGTTTCTACAAAGTTTCAAATTTCAGAATAAAGTCCTTTGAATGTAGAAAGTGTACATCATTTATCAATTGAGATCCTCAATTGAGTTCTTCAATATCTTGTATTCTCTTCCATAACGAACGACCTTCGTGCCGACCAATTTTATCGCATGGTTGCACGCGATAAAGGTAGCATTTTGATCTCGATAACGCGTATATATGGAGAAGATTGCGTGTGTGTTAATTAAATTTATTTCGCATTTTCCGCAGAGCAAAGCGCGTGATTGCGTGATATAAATATCTTTTTTTATCATGGGTATATTTCGCATATTTGTTCACATAATTTGTTGAAACTTTGCTCTTTTATATCGCATGGGTTATTGATTTTCAGTACATATGCATAAGAGATATATATTAAATCGCGATGAATGAGACAATTCTTGTCATTATTTATTAAGTGAATTGATTAAAATTGAAATAATAAACTCTTATCCGTAAATACGACCAACAAAGTCTAACACTGTTATTATGCTTCGGCAAACTTTCAAAAAAGATTGAACTAATGACATATTTTAATGATTAAATACAAAATATATATTAATAATAATTGAAGAGATAACATATTGAAATCAATAATTAAATTCAATGCGTATTAAATAATTAAATAGTAATTAAATAAATGTTATAAATATCAAAATAGCAATATGTAGGTGTATAGAAATTATTTAATCCATTACACACGCATTTTACTCCAGAGAAAGTTAAAAGAATAAAATCTATAGAAAAAGAGAAATAAATTGATTTTTGACAATTTTAGTTTATTGCCTTTAATAGATTAAAATTTTAAGATTGTAAATTTGCAAATTTAAATTTAACTGTTTCTCGCGAACAAATCGGTCGGTTGTTCCAACGGAAAAGCTCGGAAACTCAACGGTCATGCTCGAATTTATTGATATTTGCTCGAAAAGCAAAGGGGGAGTTCGCCGTCACACCCGCAAGCTCAACAGTCTTCAGGCGTACAGCTGATCGTGAAGGAGCAAACTGAAACGAGCGCATCCGGGGCGACCTTTTTCAAGATTTCTGGTCATCATGAACAACAAGTGACAAAGGATCAATCAAGGGATTGCGCAAATTTTCCGCGAGTGCATTATATCGAAATATTCGCCGGAATGTCATTGAGATAGCGAGACAAAGCTCCTTCTCTTTGCCTCTCTGTCTCTGTCTGAAGAATCGAACGGTCCATTCCCATCGTGCACCCCCTCTTCCCTTCTTGTCCCACTTTTACCGCAAAAGATCAAAAGATCTGAGCTTGCAATCCGAACATATGTTCGCTCCGATAATTCGATGATTTACGATTTCAAAGACCAAAGGATCTAAAAATATCCGCTTCAGTTAAAATATTCATAGAAATTAAATATCAAAAAATACATATTTTTTCACAAGAAAGATTTTAAATGTACAAAGCTTTCTAAGCATTCGCACCTAAAAAAATGCGACCAAATAATTCAAGAATCCTCGTAAACTCTTCAATAAATCGTGAAATCTTGTAATCGCCGATCAATGTTGGTGAAAATCGAAGTATCGACACACAAGAGCTACAGATTGGAAGCTCTTGCCATCGTGACATTCAATTACGAGAAATCCTTACAATGGCCAGCGAAAAGAAATCACGATACAGGTTGGCGAAATGTATAAATTTCGATAAATGTATAAATTTATGAACGTAAACATTTTTTGTGCTTGGGGCTACAAATTTTTAATCATATTGAAAAAAAAAAAACTACAAATATTTAAAGATTTGAAATTTTCAATCCTCCTATTAGACAAACATCCTCTTTCAAGAAATCATTTATTTTACGGCAAAACTTAAACGTAAACTACAAAACTGCTTTTCATTTTTAATTAAAAAAAAAAACATTTATTAATTTTTTTTTTATTGTTTAATTCCTCTTTGTAAAAGCGTGTGTTACTTTGCAAGGACATCATTACCAGCTCCGGGTCGTTCCGAAGTAAATCTCTGCTCGGTGACGCTGCAGCTGGGCAAGGACATCAGTAAGACCAGCATGCCAGTCATCTTTAATGAACCCCTTTCATTTCTGCAACGCGTCGCGGAGTATATGGAATATGCCAAATTACTCAAGCGGGCATCCCAGGAGCAGTCGCCAATCTCCAGGCTTCAGGTGCTGAAGAAAACTTTGTGTTCATAAATTAATTAATAACTCAATAATTCGAGAGTATTAATGAGCGAAATTAATTATTTTACAGTACGTCGCGGCTTTTGCTGTGAGTGCTCTCGCTTCGAACTGGGAACGCTTTGGAAAACCTTTTAATCCGATCTTAGGAGAAACGTACGAGCTGCAACGCGAGGACTTCCGGTAATTAACTCTATTCAATTCCCATTTATTGATTTAAGATTAATGAATAAAATTTCTATTCAATACTCTTTCACTGACGACTCACAATGTCGTGATTTTATATCTGAAATTTTATGTAAATCATGTAAAATTATTTTCTTATACATAAATCTTTTAATTTCAATAAATATCTTTTACAAATAATCATATGATTCTCACAATTTCGAAAATTCAGACAAATTTCTTTATATTTGCTATAGAGATTAATAATGTTTTAATAAAATAATAAAGGAACCTTTTTTATTAAGAAATATAAATAAGAATTTTAATTTTTTTCTATTCAAGAAGTTTTACATTGAAAAAAAAAACTTCCAATTTTTTTTCAGAATAATATGTGAGCAGGTTTCGCATCATCCTCCGGTGTCCGCGTTTTATGCCGATAGTGAGGATTTTATTTTTCACGGCAGCATCCATCCCAAATTGAAATTCTGGGGAAAATCATTGGAGGTGCATCCGAAAGGAATTGTTACAGTCGAACTACCCAAGTAAGTCTTCGCAATACGATAAATATTTAACTAATTTAATTTATTTATGTATTTAATAATTATTTTTTAATATTAATTGTTGTTAACATTTTTCTTTGCCTCTTAATTTTAATTATTATCGAAGACTAAAAGATCTCATAGAGAACTCAATAATTTTTAAAAAAACATTGAGACATAAATATAATAATTATTATTACTCTTAATTAATTATTAAAAAATAAAAAAAAAATTAATGAGAAAATTAGAGAAAGACCTAACATTTTTTTTTAAAGAATTTTGATGCGTGTTAATAATTATGTTTAAATAGGTGGAAAGAGGCTTACACTTGGCAAAATGTCAATTGTATTCTTCACAATGTTCTGGTGGGACAATTGTGGATGGAACAATCGGGCCCTCTGGAGATCAGACAGCACGGAGGAGACAATTTGAAAGCTAAACTTTGTTTTGTCAAAAGCACCCTGAACGGTAAGGACATTCATCGCGTCGAAGGATTCATAACGGATCAGGAGTAAGTTTAAAAAATTTTCAATTAAGTTAGAAAAAAGATAAGCGCAAAAAGGAAAAGCTTCGCTTGATTAATTTATTTATTTGCCATTGTAAAATAAAATAAAACAACCTATCGTTATTATTCCCTTATATTTTTTTAGAAAAAGGAAGTTACTCTTCCTTTACGGCAAATGGATCGAAATTTTACGATCCTGTGAGCCCTCTTTATACGAGGAAACACTGGAAAAGATTAAAATGGAGGCCAAAAGCCCGCAGGGTAGTCCAGGACATAAAAAAGTCTTAGCAAAACTCCACAGCCTGAAGGTCGGAGCTTTCAAGCCCCTGCATCAGGTATCGAACAACTCTCGCTCAACAAATAAATCAATTTCTTCAATTAACTACATTTAATTTCGTTATCAAATTAATTATTAAACAAATTGTTAAATTTAATTATCAAATTTGCAGGATGCGATAGACGAGTCTTTGAGCACGGTTGTCGATGACATCCCGATTGTGGACGAGATTCCAGGATCTATCACATTGTGGGAAGTCACACCGAGACCCAGCAACAGTTCGGATGTTGGTTCAATTAAATTGACAATTTAATTTAATTTAATTGATTTGGGGAATTTCGAGCGATATATTTTTTGTTTCAAATTTTTACTAAAAATTTTAGAAATTCTTTACATCTTTTTTTTTTGTGTTTTTCTTTATAATAAAATATTTTAATAAATTTGTGATACAAATATTTATTTGGATAAAGTAATAAAAATAATTTTATTCTATAATACTTATTAAGAGGAACCTTAATTCTGATGCAAAGATATATTAATTTAATGTGATTTACAGTATTATCAGTTTACAACATTTGCCATGTCATTGAACGAACTGGAACCCAATATGAAAGAGACTCTGTGCCCGACCGACTCCAGATTAAGGCCGGATATTCGCAAGCTAGAAAACGGCGATCAGGATGGTGCCGCGTCTGAGAAAGCTAGACTCGAGGAAAAACAGAGGGAGTCTCGCAAAGCGCGCAAGCAGAAGAAAGGACACGAATATGTTCCCAAGTATGCATTCCATTTTAATGAAATATGTCTGATAATTGGAGAAAATATTAAAAATACAAAATTAAAAGATTCAAAGAATTAAAGATGTTCAAAGATGTGGGAATCTTATAACCCAAATTTTAATTTAATATTAATTTTAATTTAAAATTGAAGTATTAGTAATAAATAATTCTTCTTCTACTAATATAATTCTAATATTAATCTGAGATTTTTTAAAAATAAAAATTAAATTGCGAATTAATTAAAAACTTTATATAGTTGATGATCTTTATATATAGTATGATCTTTATATATAGTAGTAAATTAAATAATTTAATTAATGATTTTTAATTTCTCAATAAGGATATGAAAATGAATTTGCAGATGGTTTCAATCCGGCACGAATCCTTACACGGGTCAGGAAGATTGGATATATCGGGGCGGATATTGGGACCGTAATTACACCGACATCGAGGACATCTTTTAAGGAAGGGAGTTCTTCAGCTTAAATTAACGCCCGGGAGAGAACCGATAATCGGGCGCCTCGTTAGTGCAAAATTATAAATAAATTGCCTAAGAGAGCGGACGCGTAGATCGATAATAGACGCCTTTAGAAATCGATGTCCCTGTGTAAAGTAATTAAAAGCGAACCTCGCGAATCTTGGAGCGACAAAAATTGGAATTTGACGAGTCATCGGCGAGTACCTTCCCGTGCTCTTCAGCGAATCGAAGATACAATCGAATGTTCGAAAATCGATTTATAAAATTCAAGATTCATAGATATTGAACGTTCGATTATATTTTCGGTTCACCTCTTCCCGCAAACTTATGCGACACTATTTTTATAAAAAGTCAAATCGAATTATCAGAAAGAGACAATTCTTTTTTTCATAGCCTGCTTGAAGAAATCCGCTTGAAACGACAGAAATTGATTTGAAATCTATATAAAATGTCTCTAAAATAGAGCAAATCGTTTCGGGGACATTCTGTGTAATTTCGTCGTGAACTATCGTTTCATTATCGGTCAGTCAAATGAATAAATATTTATGCAAACGCTTTTCTATATAAATTTTCGACTTGTCAATTCAATCAACAAATTACGTTTCAATATTTTAATACGTGAAAATCTTAGTTCTCTATTTAAAAATATTCTTGTATATTTATATAAATATAAAAATTATATACGTAATAGAGATATAAAATATCCTATTCTATCGTTTATAAGAACGCAGTCTGAAATTTAGAACGACAAACGAGTACCATTTCTTATCAATCTACGTGCAAACAAAACAGGAAAAGAGAAAACTTAGCGAAAGTATCAGATGAGAAATCTAATATTGCAAATACAGAAAGAGAGCAAGATTCGATCGTATCAATTTTTTTTTTTTTTTTTTTTCATGAGACTCTCTTGGACTCTTTGAGCAGGAATTTCGTAGACTCTTTCGTGTAAATATACATAGCGACTATATAATATATCTGTAAAGTCAAGATAAACCGAACGATTTTTCGAGATTAACTTCTCACATCGATCGAGCAATAATTATTTAAACTTTGTGCTTTCGATTTAAGATCTCGAGAAGAAAAAAAAAATCGCGCACAAATTTCGGAGACAGTGAGTCGAAAACAAATAGATTTCAAAATCCACGAATTTAACAAACCTGGATCTATTTGGATCCGAAAAACGCGACATTTCTCAAAGATCTCAAGCAAAGAAGCTAAAATCCATGGATTTATTAATATTATTAAAAGATATAACTCGTGGCAACTATAGCAACGAGTCGATGCGACTTCATGTGCATTCGTGCGTATCAAAAAGTAACGGTTTGTCAAAAGTGATCTTACCTTTCAATTTTCGATATATATATATATATATATATATATATATATATATATATATATCGTGTATATCAAACAAATCTAAATTTATAATCTGTCGTATCAACTTGTAACTATCGTCATTCCACGTGTGACGTTTCTTAATAATTACAATACCGAAATAAGAATATCTTTAATGCAAAAAAAAATACACACTGCTCTAGAGAATACAAAAAAGATCCAATACATACCAAATATCCTGCGTTTCTTCCAGATCAAGTAGATGTATCTTTTGCGCGATATATAGATGCCTCTTAGAATAAAAATTCAGATAAATATGTTGTGCGTATCATGCGCCTATTGTGTGATAAGCTTAATTTAGGAAGGACGACAATAATTTGGGGTTCTTCAAGAGCCAAATATGTTTCAAGTCACTGAAAAATACATCTGAATTTCGAATCACTGTTACAATAACGATTTATTATAATTGATCGATTTTATAAATAATTCTTTTTGAAAGTAACAATCAATGAAGCTT
Source organism: Cataglyphis albicans (assembly GCA_038406275.1). NCBI lineage: Eukaryota > Metazoa > Arthropoda > Insecta > Hymenoptera > Formicidae > Cataglyphis > Cataglyphis albicans. Next base: position 2,811,656 of record JBCAUJ010000039.1, read on the forward strand.
GCATCTCGAGAAATGAAGATAAAAAACGAAGTAATTGATAAAATTCTTTTTTGAAATTTAGCTTGATTTTGAGGAATTTAAATCCTCGAATTATGTCTATGAAACTGATTACCTGTATTGCTGTAAACAAGTCCTTCATTTATTGCGATCGCGATAATTCTTGGTTATTAAATAAAATTGCACAATTATTGAGTATACAAATGCAATCGTTTCATCCAGGCGAATTACGATTTACGATAAATAATACACGTATATGCACAGATAAGAGTACATATCTACATCCGATAGGATTTCTACGCTTCCATAAGAGAATGACAGATTATTTGTATCGATAATGATCGCCTATGGTGATAATATCCGTGAGTCGCCTCTGAAAATCGTATTATCGTTAACAATTGCGCACGTAATTTGTAGAAACTCGTTATATTTGCGTTGCATAGTTTACGTCATGTGTAATTGTACATAGACAATAGCCACGTTAGAAGTAAATGTTGTTACAAAAGACTTTTCGCAATTTTTATATATATATATATATATATATATATATATATATATATATATATGTATATATATTTTTTTCTACAGTTTTGAAACCTTAGTACAAGTTGCGATATCGTAATTCGAAAAATAACTAATAATAAATTCACCGCATGATAATATACGGAGCCAAGAATTTCGCGCATATTTTTGTACGTTGTACAACGTAAATATACCATTCTTTATTTACATTATTTTATATGTTTTTATTGTCGTGCGCGCGGCGTGAGAAATATAACCATCGCGACAAGTGGCTATAAAAGAAATATTAAAAATGGAGAATAATTTATTTTTAAGTAATGAAAAATATTCTTGATAATTTCTCGGCAATTTTATCAATACGTTTAATAATAATATACCTGGACGGCCATGATGAAGTGTGGAGTTCACTTTTGATAGAATAATTATCACATCTCCGCACTGTCGATGAGACATCTGTGCATAATGCAATGATCGTTTGTAATAAGACAAGATTGATCTGAAAATCGTAATATTATTATGAATATATCACAGCATTAATACTTACAATGTACGACCGCGATTTGCTCCAACAAGCCACACGTAAGCGCGCGAAACACACCGTAGAGAAGTGCGGCGATGAAACGTCACTTCCGTAAAATCCGTAAATCCAACTTCTATAGTTCGATTTCGAAATTTCTTGTGCTACGCGAATTAAATATGGCTGTCATTCCACTCGCGCCAAATATGAAATATTAAATCATAATTCGAGAGGTAGTTTATATTAAATGTGACATTAAGTGCATTCCGTCTGATACTATTTTCGCTTCAAAGCAATTAATAGATTGATATATACTATATATATCGCGCAATTAATTATAATGAGATGATATTTATTATATTGGGTTGTTCGGAAAGTCATTTCGTTTTTTCGAAGCTGACAAAGATGCGATAAAGGCATTAGTTGATG
>JBCAUJ010000039.1:2813680-2840528 GCA_038406275.1 Cataglyphis albicans
TTGCGATATATTTAAAATATCTAGGGAATCACGATAGAACTTCATGTGCAATTTTTAAATCTGCTGTCACTTTCACATCAATTATTTAAAATAATTCTTTTAAACTTTATATTACATTTCCAAGAAATTTTGTTCAATAAATAAATTTTGCGATATATTTAAAATATCTAGGGAATCACGATAGAACTTCATGTGCAATTTTTAAATCTGCTGTCACTTTCACACCAATTTAAAGCTTCGACTAGCGACTCGTCAGATGGCGGCAATCGCGGCCACGTTTCCGACGAGATTTCTACTCAATTCTCGATCTAGTGTCAGTCTATAGTCGAAGCCGATCGATCTCGGCTCGGTATCGGAGAACGCGTATTACCTTTTGCCTCCTGGTGAACCGATTCGAACTCGTCTATTCGTGACTTCGTACCAAGGTTTTCCGCACGACCAACGAAAATCATCCGATATCGCCCCGATATTCCACATCACGAAATCAGCAAGATGAGCAATGTACCAACAGGTGAGATCATCGACATCGCCATTCGTTTCGATTCGAGAAATTGTTCGTGCATATTGTTTAATAATGAAACGAAGTAGATCGTCGTCGAGAATAATGAGAATTAATTGTCAATGGCGGTTAAGAGGCGATCGTGGTTGAACGATCCTCCAATTCTAACCTATGGTTATGTATTATGCGCGTTCGCTATATTATTTGACATTTCCAGCGACGATGACCTTGTGAACTTCCGTATGTCGTGCGCTTGTGTTTACGTGGGTACGTATGTAGGTGTGCGACCGGCGATTCCTGCCGCAAATTTCTGCGCAAAATCATATGTGCATGTTCGATTTGAAATTGCGCTTTCATATTTTAATAAATTTCGCACTGTACTCGTCGCTGTTTGTCTTGGGATCAAAAGTCTTATTACGTTTTTATTATTTAATATTTTTATTATTTATTATTTTATTATATACAATTATTTTCACGATAATACAATAGCTGACTTTCCTTCGAACTTTGATATTTATTTTTTAAACACATTATATATACATATATGTCAATAGCATTTTACAGTGATAATCCGTATAAAGTATTATTAATTGTGCGCTAAATTATTGCAATGTTTTTTACGCAAAAACCTTTTACGTAAAAAATATAACATGAAAAGGAAAAATGAAGTATAAATAATGCGACGAATAGATTGCAACCGCGATGCGGGTGCAGCTGCACTGATTAAGGTCGATTTCCTGTACTCTGTTTTGTTAATAGACTTCTTAGGGAAGAATTTCATTGCTAACACACTGATTTTTTTAACATATATTATTTTTAATTATTTTTCTTGATATGTTTTTAATTATTCTTAATATTCTTTTCTTTAAACTAAATATTTTTTTTTTAATATCATAATTTTTGACAATAAAAAAAAATTTTTTTTTTATTATATTTTTGTTCTAATCGAGGGTTGTTGTGTTTATAAATCAATTTATCAAGATTTTTATTTTCCGGCTCTTGTCCCGTTTTTTTACTTGCTCCAATTTATCGCAAACATTAAAAAGGAATTTTCTTCTCTCTCAATCTGATATTATTTTTCTCTAAGAAGAATATATTAACCCTTGACTCGTCCAAGATTCGCCGATAAAAATGAAACGATCGTCTTTAGTTCTTGCTAAACACACGTCGCTAAGCATGGACAAGAATCCGCCGTCGAGGCGAATCGATAAACCGGTTTGCTCTCAAGGTTCCCCGCGAAGAGTTTTAGAAACTTTTATTTTATATTATACGCCTTTGTGCCACGCTCTTCCGCGCTTTCTTCGTAATCGATCGCGAAAAGAGGTAATGTACTTTTTTGAAGTCCGTCCAGGAATTTAATTAGAGCGCTGGATCGCGCCTAGTTTTTCCCTCTTTGTGTTTATTTCTACTTTTCTATTTTATACTTGTCATCACAATTGAAACAAATGAAAATATACAGTGAGCGGATTGAATTAAACGTAGCAAGTGTCAGAATAATTCTGGTGGAACGGTTGAACGTTGGTAGAGAAATTAGCGAGGTTTTCTTAATTAAAGTGTGCTAATTTTTAAGAAAGATCCGCCGAGTACAATTTTGCGGGTATACTACAAAGAAGTCAATTTTAATTAGAGTCAAAGGCAGAAAAAGAAATGCCGGTTGCCACGCATAAATAATAATAATAAAATAATAAATATAATAAAATAAAACATTCGCGTTTGAGGACCTGGGGACGCTTTAGAAGCCGCTACTGAGGCCTTTCCTTCTTGCGGAGAACCGAGGCCACTTGTCCGTTCCTTCTTTCCCTTCCCCCTTATTCCTCTCTTCTATCCCTTCCTAATTCATTTTCCATTAAAACAGAGTGAGAGAATCGTGTCTCGATTTCTCCGAAACGTTGTGTCTTCGCGATCGTTGTTCTTTGACGGCACAGCTGTTAGTCGTGAGTGCACACATCGATACACGTGGTTGCTTTTTGCGGACCGAATACGGATTATATAAATATTAATGTAGATCCGGGATCGATTCCGTTTGAAAAGAATCGCGCGAATTTCTTCAAGTTGTTGTTTCTTTTTAGATTTTTATATGCGATTTAATGATTTAGGATAAAACATGAGTGTCTAATTGTGATAAATTAATTCGCGTCGAATTTTTTAATCCCCTGATTTCTTCGACGAAATTTTTCTGTAATTCTTAATCCGTGATTATCAGTGATTATCAGTGATTTTTTTCAGAATATCTTTTGAATTATTCTTCGGAATAAAATCTCTCGAAGTGCAAAGATTTGGAGTAAATTATCATGCGATTTTAAAAGAATCATGGAAAAGAATATTACTGTCTTTAATCTATAAATTTTTAAATTTATTAATTATTATGTTTCTGAAATTTGCTAGGATTTTTCTTCAAAAATCGAAAATTTTGAAAAAAAATTTTTAGCAAAAAGGACCTTTTTAAAGGAGGCCGCGAAAATTAAGACGATAATACACATTCCTCTAATCAATCGATTATTATCTTTATTTTAAAATTTTTGTCGAATTTTATATCTCATATATTTTTCGCGATCAAGATTTTAGAGCAAAATTTCGGGCAAGTTTTCACGTCAAAAGGAATTTTTCGAAAAAGAATCATGAGAAGCAACAATGGCGAACCCTAAAGAATCCGTAGATCCGAAACGCAACCAAGCGCATGGAAAACCTTGTCAGGAACACGGCGAGGAGGATTGTCCAAGCGAGAACGAACGCGAATTCGAATCGTTGGAATACGAAGAGGATGTATATTATTCGAAGCTGACGACGACACCGAGCTTCGATGATATCGACGAGGTCGATGACGAGGAGGTAGACGAACTGGTGGTTCATTGCTGGCGTGATTCCAACGGCGAGATCGACGAGATTGTCGTCGACGACGGCAATCTCTCCGTAGAAACAGAGTTCCTGCCGGAAGAAGGATCAGGCGACGGCCGCAAGAAGAAGCGATCGATTCGCGTGATCTTCCAGGATCTCTCCAAACCTTACCTCGCCAGGATCAGTAACAGTCAAAACTACAAGAAATTCCTCGAACTGGTAAAAGGTGTCGTGAGAAGAGAAGGCAGATTGCATTGCCCGTTTTTAAAATTATGAAATATTTAAATTTTGGTATAATCTTCTAATTTTGCGGTTTTTACATTCAGATTCTTGACATCGATTTATTTTTTCTTTCACGTGTGAAAGTGTATGAAAAAAAGAAATCACTCGAATCGTGATCGATTATAGCGAAGTAGAAGTATAATTTGAATTTTTTTAGGACAACGTTTCGCTCTGCTGAAACTGCGAAACTATGCATTCCTTCGCAATCTGGCGAAACATAATCGCGTTCATTTAAGCAATCGTTTCCTGATCGAGAAAGTGCAATCGATCCTTACATAGACCCTATGTAAGGATCTTATTTTTATACTTCCTATTTTTATACTCGCATTTTTTTATGTATATATTTATAATAAATATGATAACAGAACACAATTAGATTTTATTCACATTATATAAAAAAATCACCTAGAATATTAAACATCAAATTAAAGCTAATTTAATACAATTATTTATTCAATCTAGAGAGAAAGAAAAAGCTATTTCCGGTAGTCAGTTAGCATGACTGTCATAGTGTCATATATAATCTGTGGTTATTGTTCTCTATTTTTGTTTCCTTTTGTTGCAGGAGAAGACGCTTCGCTTCACTCGGCCGATTCTCTGTCGCCCTCATCGGATAACGTAGCAAACGAACTTCAAGGGAGGCTCTCCTTGGAGGAACAAGAACAACAAAGAGCCGAATGGAGCGCTCAGTTAGCAAAAGTAAGTCTCAGGGAATCGGGAAATCCCGAAGACAAAGGCTAACAACTGTTCGGTTCCAGGTCGAAGAAGAAATACAGACTCTGAGACACGTCCTCGCCAACAAAATCAAGGTTTCGCAGGATCTGAAGAGAAAATTGGGTATCAGCGTTTGGAAAGAGCTCACCGATGATGTCAATCAGGGACTCAAGAACGTCAAGGAGACCCAAGTGTACGTGTGTTAGTTACTGGCTTCTTCGCATCTCTCTGTATACTCTATCTCTATGTATATACTCTGTACACTCATCTGCGCACTTTGTCATATTTTCTATGTAAGGAGAAGTGGATGAAAAACCAGGATTACGAAAATGCAAAATACTTGCAAAATATTTTTATATTCGTTGCACGAAATATTTTATGAACGATTTTCGAAAACTGCACGAAGCATGTTTTCCAATTTTTTTTTTTTTCTTTCCTGATTTTTATCTTTATATTCATCATTTTTGCATTTTTTGTCTCTTTGTTTTTATTTTTGCGAACTAAGTGGTGATCATCTCTTTTATATTGATACTCCACTTCTGCTCTTCAGGCATACATAGAAGCATTAACTTTGGTTTCACTTTCGGTTGGGTTTTTCATTTAGTTATCAGAATGTTGGCGAGACACTCGGTCGCTTAACTAGGACGGTCTCCGGGAACAATTTGTAAGTATACACAAACCCGTCTCATTTTCGCTTGGTTATCATCCAAATCTTATTATCTTATCGGTATACTGCATATTAGATATTTGTACGTAGAATGCTTTTAAAATTTATCTTTAAAGTGAATAAAACACATTGTCAAAATTTGGCTGTTTTAGAGACTTCTTGTGTTTTTGTCGATATTTTAATTTTGATAATTTAAAGTATCGACGAGAATCGCCAACGTAATATAGAATATTCCTATGAAAGTACATTTGCTTTAAACAACAACCAAATTTAACAAAAAGCAAACACTAACTTTATCCGATATTCAAAAGCTTTGTGTATGACGTCGATTGAAATTAATATAGTCATTGTTTTTGCAGAAGATAATCTATAATTAGTGATCTATTGTTCTTACTGATTTGCTGACTAATCTTGTCTTTTTTTGTCGGATCAGATACCAAAAAACAGAATCTGTACTCAAGACCACGGCTGAAAAGACAACGAGTATACTGGGTGGATTTGGTAGCGGCATTTCCATGAAACTGGGCCAGATGCGCAATTCCGATAGCTTCCGGTCCTTGGAGGAAAGGGTTGGATCCGCTTGCGAGAATATTAAGGTATTAAAATTAAATTTATTAAATAAATAATTAGATATTAAATTAGTTTTTTTTGTATTATATAAATTATAATTAAATTATTAGATATTACACACACTATTTGCAATGTTCTGGCATTTCTAATCTTTTTTATCAAAGCCTTGTTAAAATAATTTTTCCACACATTATTAAATAAACACACATAATATAAATTAAATAAATAAATTAATTTGTAATTTATTATATACATTAAATTTGTATTTTTTATATTATTTTATATTATTATACATATTAGATTTACATTCTTTTATCGTTTTACAGAAACTTAATTTTATTGTATTTTTACTCGGAGATTTGAATATTTTTTTTCTTTTTGCAGACGAAAGTTGTGCCTTCGAGATCCAATTCGACGCAAAGTTTCGACGAGGCTCTTCGGGAGTCCGAAGCAATGAGGCGCGCATCCGCGGCTCCATCGGTGACCAGCCCGACCATTCCCGAGGACAAACTGCTCTCTTAGAATCCAAAATTGCGCGAAACTCGTACGTTTCCATCGTGCGACATAAAGTGCTTATAACGCGCTATATCACTATTGCATTCATCTACTGCAATCGCTATAAAGGGCCAAACGACGATGTATCCATGCACGTTGAATGAATCGATCGATATTTTGCTGAATCGAGACTTCAGATACAATCGTCCAAGTACTCTATTCTCTACTCTATCTAATAAAAAAATATATATTTTTCTTGCACGCCCTTTCCACGCCTTTCCCTTCGCAGGATCGCCTTTCTCTAGGTCACGTTCAGGACATCCTTAGACATAGCGGAAAACGTCCTTCGCGATTTTTATACTTACACGAAAAAACCGATATTTAAGATAATCTATTTTCTAAACAATTAAATAACTATTGAATTTCTGTTGGTAATTAATTTTGATTTATAAATACATTTATAAAACAATTAATGTTTGAATTAGAGCTGATTATTGATATATTCATCGCGAAATATATAATTTTAAACAAAAATAATTAATAATAAAACTGTGCAAATTTGCACTTATTTTTGCATATATTTGTAATTTTTGGCATTCGAAATTTATCACATATTATCGGTGTCCTGAATCGATCTGAACAGAGCTGCCAAAAGAAAATATTTTCAACGATTTACGGTAAATAACCCGTTCGTCGACAATACTTTACACACGTATATATTAAACTTCTTACTTATGTATGCAAACTTGATTAGGAACCATTCAGAACACATACAATCTGTTACAAGATAAATCTAATCGGAATCTCGAGGAACATTATGTGAATCTTCTTTTTTATTTATTTAATTAGTAATAATTTAAATAAAAAATGATAAAAAATTATGTTGAATAAATTATTTTTAATAAAATGCCGATGAAAAATTATATAAATTTCAAATGAATATAACAATTATTGAGTATAATTGAATATAAGTTTCTTATATAGACAAATCAAATAGAATCTAATAATACAATAAAATAATTTGCTACATACTATGAATAATTTACTGAATACTTTTGTAACATAGAAAACTTATAAATTATGCAAGACGAGAAAACATCGGAACATAAAACAGATCTCATCTGAAGATACAAAATTTTTTATTTCTTTAAGCGAGATAATATATTAGATACTTAAATGAAAAAAAAAATAAGTTCCTCGCGATTCTCGATTTTAAATGAATATGTTTTAGATGTGCGGATAATTTTATGGAATTAGCACGAAATTTGAGAGGTATTTTGTATTTTAACTTAATAAAAGAACACATCGACGACGCATGATGGGACGTATGCATCTATTAATGTTAAAAGAGACGCAAATTGCATGCGATATATATAATGATTAATTATTATTAAGAATGATTGCCGTGATTTGTCGATATTTGCTGCATAATCTTCTTGTTAAATAAATTATTTTACGAAACGCCAAAAGAGAATCACACAAATCTTTTACAAACTAAGAAAAATATCCACCACAAGTTTTCTTTTTCTTCTTTTTGATATTCCTTGCATTACTTTTTTTATATTTTAACAATTAAATTTAATTAAATACACATTATGATATATCTCAAATATTTTGCTCGTTCAAAAACGAGAAAGATTACGCAGTTTTTATTCAAATATCATCTAGAATCAAGAAATTTAAAATTAAATTATTTTGGAATTTTAGTTTTGCATGATTCGATAATATTCAATATCATTACTAACATTAAGAATTATATATTAAATATGACAATTATTTTGATCATTTATATTTTATTCACGCATTATGTAATTTCTACGTTCAATAATTATAAATGCTGATATTACCGACGACCGAGTCTGCGCTTGAGTTTGCGGTTGAATTTAATCCACCAGGGGGCACCAGACAGTTCGCTTGGCGCCAAAATGTATGTACGTACTTCCGCTTCGAAACAACAGTTGTCGCGTTTCTTTCGTATGTTTACAGTTGTGTAAAAAAGCGTCTGCAAGTGAATATAAGTAGTAATCGAGAGCTTAAAAGTAGTCTTGATTGATATTATATCGTTAGTGTGCGAGTATGAAACGAAATCCGTATCTTCGATCTCTGCTTCCAGCGAAAATCGTCCTCGAAAAAGAAAGCGGCGCAAGAGTGCAAGGAATCCCGCGGAAATCCTGTTGCTTCTCCCGTTGCTATGGTGTGGTGAGCATTTATTCACAATTATATCCTAATTAGCTTGCACGAGCGTGATCAAATTCTTCTTTTATCAGCTTCCAGCGAAGATGTTACCAGCGGAGATCATCCTCGAAGAAGGAAGCGGCATAAAAGGAATCAGTGTACGGAATCCAGGAAATCCTATCGACGTAGCCGGCACAGTTGGGTGAGTAGGTTTTTTTTTATTAAAATGTGCTATCGTTTATTTTATTATTGATGAGATTCATTATTGGAAGGATAGCGATAAAATTGCAACCTTCAATTTAAAAATTATACAATATTAGCTATTGAATTATATCAGTGAAAAAATGCAGGGGGTGTCGCAAATGTATGAATGACGAAATCTAAAGAAATGGGACAGCTCTTTTTTTAATAGATAAAAATTTTTGTATTTTATATTTAGTAATTCCTTATTTATAATTTATTTAATTCATTGTTTAGTTATCTGTTCACAAATATTTTGAATTAAAAAATATAATATGTCTGAAAAGTATATATACAATCAATTAAAAAGTTTTTATATTTTATTATATATATGCTAATTATTAAAAAAAAAAAAAAAAAAATGATTATCTCTTTTTTATAATGAAAATTCAATAATAAAGTATAAAGGATATCAATAATAAACTAAAAAATATTCAGTGATATTTTTCAATAGAATTTCATATCTTGATAATAGATAAGTTTAAAATTCAAACAATTACGGATGTAATTGATAAAATATTAGGCATCTCAAGCATTTCTCTTCTTTTATAAAAAAGCATATAAACCTTTATTAAAACTAAGTACAAAAATAATAGGTACATTTCTTCGTCGTCTCGTCTAAATCTCTAAATTGCTATGCCGGCTAGTCCGCCATTCAAAATTATTTCAATCATTATATATTCGTGAGCAACAGCGAAGAGTATCCTAAAGCCGAAAGATCATATAGGATATTTTCCTTTCTCACAAATAAGCTTGTTCCGATATTTTTATCATTTCTCTGAAACGTTAAGTGATAAACTATCATAAAAAAAAACATGATATCTGAAAGTCGAGTCAATATTAATTAATTAATTAATGATCAATAAATTCGATGAATCCAAGAAAACGAGCGATCTTTGCTTCGTTTATGATTCAACGCGATTGCACGCAGCATCTGATAATTACGAACGTTATCTGACATTCGTGAAATCTTCGGAGCTAATTTTCGAACAAAGGTATCATTAAGCTTTATCGCAATTTTTTTATCTAACATATAAATCTATATAATTAAATAATCTCGTTGATGATAAGTTAGTCGAAAATTTCATATATTACACGCATATTGCACTCAGCAATTTATTTTCGATAAGAATTATATCTCGTATACCGTAGATCGTTCGACGATCTTCGCGATTGCTGAAATTGGGATAGAAATTTGAACAATCATTTTATTATTAGAGCATAAAACACACAGCTTGAAAGGAGGGAGAGAACCTTACAAAGTTTTAAAACACAAATCTATCAAAAAAAAAAAAAAAAAAAAAAAAAAAAAAAAAAAAAAAAAAAAAAAAAGATAGGAAAGGAGAGAGCGATGCACAACTGTCAACATTGACATAACGTTGTTAATGTATAGGTACGTTGCTAATACATATACATGTACATATATATATATAATATATAAAATCATATATATTTGCGTATATCTGTATGTATATAGAAACATGTATATTATATTTATATTTATATATATTACGACTTCGTTAACAACATAAAATGTAATTATTCACATAACACACATATCCGTGATATAATAAAATATCATTATAACGATCTGCTTTTTTGTACTGGGTAGGCCGACGCGCATTTTATATACAGGGTGTCCGCGTAATGCGGAAAAATATCTCAGCTATAAATTCTTCGAATCTCAAGTCAATTTTTCTTGACAAACATTATAACAATATATATATATTTTATAATATTTTAAATATGTAATTTATAATTATATGTACAATTTTAGGATAATATTAATGTTTAATAATACATTTTATATTAGTCTTTATTTTAATTTATTAAAAAAACAATTTAGTTAAAGATTAGGACTTGAAATGTCGATTTTATTTTCAAAGAATTTATCTGTAAAATATTTTTCATTTTCACTATATATTTGATCACCCCGTATAATACATAATATAACTCGTCAACTTTTCTCCGAGAATACAAAGGTTTGCATTCCTTATACGCATTTAGAACTAAACGGAACTGTTCGATTTTAACTTTGATTTACGATCGGGATAAACATCGAATAGCCGCATCTAGCTATAAATGCGTAGAAATAATTTATATCTTCCTTCGCGCGGCCCTCGACCGCTTTGAGTATTATTGCATCATATTGTTTAAAAAAAAATGAAAATAAAGAAAGAGGAGAAATCTTACATTTACATTCTCGTTACCATGGTAACCTCGGGATTCGGATTCGTATCCTTATAACAGGCTTATACAGCCACCACGTTACTCCTAGGATTAGCTTTACGTACGTACATACTAGGCAAAGTATAGGTTGAGAAGAAAATAATATTAATAATTTAAGAATGTCTTGAACACGTAAGGAAAGATCTCGGCGATACCGTGATTCTCAAATGTTAAGGATCCAAGGATCTTGACGTCTCGAGATTCGAAGATCCGAGGACTCGGATGAGTATTTTTTTACGTGATGTGATCGACGAAGCGGTTATCTCGACACATCGTCAGGAAATAAATGATATTGCAATTTTATGTTTATAATAAATCACATTTTAGTAAAGTATTTTTTTTTTTCTTTTATACAGCAAAAAATTTCTCTCGCGAATAATATTAAACGGTCATTAATTTTATATTTAAATTTGTTAATGGATTTTAATATAAAGAAAATTATATGTATAGCATTTCAGAAATATCAAGAATAATTTTAAATCATTATTTCTGAAAAAAAAAACGTCTTTGCGGAATAGAGAAATACATCAGATTATTTTATGTGACAAAGGAATTTTCTTTCGCGTTTAAAGAGATATTGTTATCTTTCTCTAAAGTAAAATATTTTAATGAATTTTCAAAGTGGGTGGATTGCTACAGACGACTTTTCCTAATTCGATAACTCGTTTTTCTCTCGCGTTTGCGACACACGATTCGTTCATGGCGACCTTTGCGTTGCTCTCTTCCCGCAATCTTCCATCTATGGAGATCATTGTTGTAAGACGGGGCCACACCTCTCTATCCTACCTTCAGAAGGTTAACAAGCTTATGCGCAACTCTTAAGGAGTCTAGACTAACAGAAAAAATTATCGTGCCTTCAAATTTCAGCGGCAAAAAAAATTTCAGATTTAACTGAAAATAAAAAAAAATATATATATTATATAATTATTATCACAAATATTCTATTTTTAATTTAAAAAATATTGGAATTATAATTTTAAGACTGAACATTTTTTTATGAGATTTTTATATTTTCTCTGATATATATATATATATATATATATATATATATATATATATATTTTTTTTTTCTCTGATATATATAAATATATATATATTTTTCTTTGTGTGTCTTTTTCTGTCTTTTATGATAAAAATTCTATAAAAAAAAATTTTTAGATTGCGAATCAAAAAACTTGAGAAGTATTTGCGAATAAAAAAATTAGTGAACATGAAATTTTTCAGATCAGAGAAAATATAAAAATCTCATAAAAAAATGTTCAGTCTTAAAATTATAATTCCAATATTTTTTAAATATTTATTATATATATATATATATATATATATATATATATAAATTTTTTTATTACAAATAAAAAAACAAAAAGTATTTGCTGGTAGAAAGATTTTCGTTCATACGAAACTTTTCAGACTCGAGGAAACTCGAAGATCTCATTAACCCTTAAAGCCGACGCATTGATTGAAAGTCGTCGCATCCTCGCCATGATTCAAAGATTTAGACGACGACGCCGCTTTCCTTTCGCAATCGCGAGATCGGGGGGATCGATCGCGCGGTCAATTCGCCGCAAGGCTGATTAGAAGCCGGGCGGGTCCGATTCGACGAGATTGGTGAAAGCCGCGATGGCGGTGACTTTAAACACCCCTTATAAGGTCGCTCTCATCATCGCGATCTTTAAGTACCCTAGACTGATGTGATGAGGCACCGTTGCTGTAATGACGCCCTTATATCGAGGTGCCCTACAAACCAAGCGAGTCGGCCCCCTTTCCCTATACCATACGGCTCGGTTCGCCCGCACTTTAATTAACCCCCTCCCCCTCCCTCACTAGCTTAGAGATCGAATTTACTTTGCCCAGTAATTAAAAATAATGTATAGAACGAATCGCAGAATTACTCTCGCTCCAGAAAAGAAAGAAAAGTTTCTAAATTTTATTGTTAGAAGATTATAGAGGAAAACAAATTTATCTCTCTATTGTTTAATTTATCTTGTGCAGCAATTGGAAAATAATATGGAATGCATTGTAGAATTATTAGCAATAAAGATAAAACTGTATAATTTAGTATTTATAATTTCTGGACGGAGAAAAAAAAAATTACAATCTTTTTAATTTCTTTTATGGATTTTTTCTGCTTTCAATTAGCATAATGAAGCACGAAGGGGGAGGGGGGGAAAGATATGATCGACATCGTAAAATTATAGACGTTTCAGATATAATTGCGATGATCTGCTGTTGCTGCCTGTTTTAATTAGAGTAACGTGCAAGCAAAGAGATAGATATGTTAATCTTTTGCAATTTCTCTGCCCATTTTCTTTTTGATAAATTACATGGATAAAAATAAATAAATAAAAATAAAATTTCAATGGCTGTTATTTTCTCGGCACCGCGTATTATCGTTTGATATTTATTTTTCGAAAAATATCGTTTGATATTATTTTTTTCAATTAACTAATTTGTCTCGATCTGATTATGAAAATGCCTGACGATGTGTTTTCAAACTTAAATTGCCGCCCGTGTCGTCGATCGAGTATCGGCCTTAGTGCGGCGATAAAATAATGTGTTCCTCGGTGTTGCACATACGTGACTAATTACGCAAATTGGGCGGAGGACGAGGGAGACGACCGACTGCGAAATTGTATAAAACTTTCTAAATCTTTCGAATTTTGCAGCAAACATGCTCAGATTTTTACTTCGATAATCTTCAAATGCTCTCAACTCTTATCTAGACAGATTTCATTAAAAAAACATTAAATTTAGATAAAATTGAAGCCTCGCAAATTCCAAGTTACTTCTAATTATGTTTTTACATAATATATATCCATTTTTAAAAATATATAATATTTTTATATACTTGAGGGCAGAGAGAGAGAGAGAGAGAGAGAAAAGCGTTAGTTTTGGAAAGTTTTAAAATCAAGTTACCCGCTGATAAGAGTTGAATGCGTTGCATATTTTGTTTAAGTGCGCCTTTCGAAAACCGCTTTACATTTGCGTGAAGGCCGCGCAATTAATTATACCGATAACGAATCGCCGACGGATAAATTCATCCCTCGAGGTAAATTTATCGCCACCTGCGTCACGACGCGACGTCATGCATCGCGTATATGCGTGTGATGGGCATGCACGTAACGCAATATCGACGCAACGTGTAATTACCAGGCTGGCGAGCCTCGCGATAGCCCGAGGGGGCCTGTTCGGAAACTCTGACCTCCGCGGTATTGCTGACGGGGTCGCGGGCCCCGGAAAATGTAGCACGCGTATATATAAGGTGTGCGAAAATTCGCGCGTCTCTCTCTTCGTCCCGATTATCGCATTCGCATACGGAACGAGTTGCATTGCGTGATTTTATCGCAGCTTTTTTTGTGAGATCGTAGTCGAAAGAATCGCGTGGACAAAATTATGCTTAATAATTAAATGTGATTGTTAATTGTTTATTGCTTTTATCGAAGTTCGACGAGCTTGAACATCGGTAATCACGGCAGTATAAATATCGTGATGTATAATAAATTATTAACGTACACGAGGGCAGTTTTATTATTTGCCTTAATATTTAATGGATATTAAAATAATTTAATTATCAATTTTATTAACATTGTAAACATAATAACAATTAATGCAACAATGTAACATTGTTATATTATTCTAACATTAGTATGTCTTTTAGCAATACAAAAAAAATCTTTCATGAAAGATCTTAGTCTGCAAGCAAAGTCAGGCAAGAAAAGTCAAAAAATCAATGCGATTCTTACGGCCTGATTCTTAATTCTGCGGTAACTGTCGATAAAGCATGATCGAAATGATCGGAAATAGTCTTCTCGGTTGATTCATCTTTTTTTAATTGCGCTTTCGCGAGAGAAGAGAGAGAGGGAGAGAGTTTAAAAAAAAAAAAAAAAAGAATACCAATGTGTGAAAAAAAACAGCATTCCCGTTACGTTTGCTTCGTTCTAAACTGCTCGTTGTGTACGTACCTAAATCACAGCTCATGCTACTAATTACTTATTAAAGGATATTCCTCTCGATACTCTGCACTTATCTCGCTCTAAGTTACTACCTAAATCTAGTATCTACTCTCGATACGGAACGTTCCAAGACCGCCGGATATTCTTTCTGCTCTGCAGATTCTTCGACCGATTTGAAATCAATCTCTTTTCAATGAATATATCGAACAAATTTTAGTAGAAATTTCAACTTATTTTTATTTCAATTAAATCTTAATTTGTAAATTAATTATATAAGAAGATATAAAGTGTAAAAAATTGAAAAGATGCGACAAACAATGATCTTAGATATTTTTATAGTAAAAAAAAAGAATTGTGTCCCGATCATAGAAACTTCGATTAAAAGAACTCGACGGTTCTGGAGCATCCTGTATAATTGTAAAGATTTATTTTATAAAAAAATCTTTAACTTTAATATCTCGTGGCTATTAAATATAATTAATATCATCAAGTAGCTATAAACATTCGTCCCTCTGTCGTTGTCTTCATTGTCGCCTGTCATTGTCTTCGTCATTATTGTCATTAAGGGTGATCGTAGGAACAACAATTTCACGGATGTCATGTTAATTTAAGGGGAATGCGATTAACGCCCCTCTCTCCATAATTATTTAACAATTAATATAAAAACTTGGCAGCGAGCTGCCGCCATTAGGATAGATAATCTCGCAAACAAAGATCGGGATTCTTATATATAATTAATCTTTTAATTAATAATTCTACGGTGTGTCACGCGCAGTTTCATCATGCGAAATTCAATCGGCTTCTCGTCAGTGTACAGGATGTTACGGAAAATGATTCCCATTGTTCACATAATTCGCAATTGATACTTTCAATGCTATAATCCGATTTTAATCTGACTGGAAGCTTAATTAAATTAATTTGAGTTGTTTAAATAATTGAATAAAATTAATTAAATCGATATAAGAAATAATTTAAATAATTGACCAAAGTAATTAAATAAATTTGATTACGTTAATTTGTGAATAAATTCCAGTACGCAAGTCTACTTAATTAATTTAATGAATTAAGTTTTATTAACTCAAGTTAAATCGAAACTTTATCAAATCAAACAAATTCTCGAAAAAAATTATTTTTCAAGATTAGTTTTTCAACACCCGGTACACACACGATGCGTTCATCTAATCGTTCGTCATGGTTCGCTCTTTCTCGCAAGCTCGTCATTTCCATTATGGAAATTATATTCGTATAAAAAAAAAAAAAATGGGGAACGAAAGAAGAGAAAGCAGAAACCAGCCACGGCGGCCATCTCTTTTCCGAACGAAAGAAAAAAAAAAAAGAAAAACACGGTCGGATGTGCCCGCAAGTCGTATCGCGTTCGCATTTCGCGAACTAACTGGGGGGACTGCAGGCCCCCGTGGGGTCCACGGCGACCTGAGCCCTGCTGGCGACAGCGGGGGATGCTGAGGAGGGGGGCGCGTTGGTCTCCGCCGTCGGACTGGTGTTACCATTGTTTCCGCCGCCGGTGCCGCTCCCGGAAGTGGCCTGCTGAATACCGGCGGGCTTCTGGGTCACGTGGGTCTGATAGTGCTTGGCCAGATGGGCCTTCTGGCGGAAGCTCTTGCCGCAGAGCGAGCAGGCAAACGGCTTCTCGCCGGTGTGCGTCCGGATGTGCACGTTCACGCTGTACTTGTCCTTGAAGCCCTTGCTGCAGATGCTGCAGTAGTGCAAGGAGCGCTCCTTGCGTTGTACGCTACCGGGCGAGCCGCCGGAACCGCTAGACTGTTGTTGATTCGCATTGCTACCGTTATCCGAGCCGGCACCGCCGTTGCTGGCGCTATTGGCGTTGTTGCGATTGGCGCGTCTAACGTATTTCTTGGGCGGCTTCGTACTGACGCCCACTCGGGCAGAAGTCAACTGCAGCTGACTCGACTGCTGTGTCTGCTGCTGTTGATCCACGTCGGTTCGTTGCGCGGGTTGTTGTTGTTGTAAAACGTCTTGTTGAGCAGCTGTGACGACCGTCACGGTACTCACCTGGCCAAGATCGGCCGGTAACGTGATGGTACCTAGACTCCCGCTCGCTGGATCCAGCGTGTACATCACCGTAGTGGTCGCTGACACGTTGCAGACCGGCTCGAGACTGCAGTACGATTCCACTACTTCGTTCGCGATGCTCTTCAATTTTTCATAGTCACCTGGTCGGTAGGTTGTCTGTTCCAGCTGCGAGAGTAACAGATCCTCGTCGGTGCACGCCTGCATAGAGTCCTCTTGTTGCTGTTGCTGTTGTTGTTGTTGCGGTTGATCGGAAACCATGAGAGCCGTATTTGCCGAAACTGGCATCGATATGGCAGATGCTTGCGAGGACGATGACGACGAGGAGACCGATTGAGCCGGTCCAGTATACAATTTACCCTGAAGAGCACTTCTCAGAAGACTCTCGGCGGAATCCCCGGCCCCTACGGCGACTGCGGCGGCAGCCGCAGCCGCTACTTCCTGGAGATTCTGGTCCGATAGCTTCCAGTCATTGTTGTTGTCGCCGGAACAGTTGGCCGAGGATGCGCGCACGCACAGCTCTTTACTCTCGACGAAGCCGCTGTCGTCGGTGGTATATTGCGATGACGGAACGGTGAAGCCGCGACCATCCGGTCCGTGAAACCTATCGTTAACGCTCCTGGACACGTCGCCACTGGTCTGCTGTTCGTGATCTTGCTCGCCGGAGGACGGTTCCATGCTCAGAATGGCGTCGAGGTCGAGATTCGGTCGCAGAGACCAGGAATCGCCGGACGCGGGTGCCGGGCTCTTGCAACAATCCAACGCATCCATGGAATTTGCCTCGTTGTTCAGCACTGTCAGTGTATATATAGCACCGTCCGTATTTTGTCGGTCGTTGACGGTGCAGCCTACGCGGCCCGAACCTACGGTCTGATGATGATCGGTCCCACCGGTCGCCGAGTGAATGACGCCATCGTTGGTGTGCGCGCTCGAGGACCAGCAATACTTGTTGAGATCCTCCAGCAGGATGTTGCACGTTTGTTCTTTGCTGTCATCCTCTTGGCCCCAGTAGTCGCACTCTGATTCCATAGCGGTGGTCTCGCCTCCAGTCGGCTGAACACTATGCTGTGCGCGCACGTGATGATGCGCGTGATGATGATGCTGATGATGATGACTCAGCGAGCCGGTGATAGTCGAGACGGGCGGTAGCGCTGTCAATGTGTTGTTGTTAGTTTCTTTAATGAAGGGCGAGCCGCCGTGCGAGCCCTCGTGATCCTCGTGAGTCTGTTGAAGATAACCACCCATGGCGCGGCAGCCGCCGGTACCGCGATGTAGGAAGCTCTCTTCGTCGGAGACGACGCCGTCAGCTGAAGCGCAGTGTGGCGGTGGTGACACCACGAAATCAAAGAAGTCCGTCTTCGGCAGGTCCTCGCCGCCGCCTCCCGGCGCGAAAGCCTCCGTCAGGTCCATGAGGACGATATGATGCCGCTTGTTGTACTTAGTTAACTCCACTTCTTGCTTCAAGTCAACTTCAATTATTTGCTCAAGTGCGCTGAACGATGCCGACGTCGATCTGCGCTGGATATCCTCATCAAACGCAGCGCCCTCGACTCCGCTCCATTCGCCACCGCATCCTCGGAATTCACGGGTTATCTAGAAGAAAGCGAGATGAGATTTTAATGCGATTTTAATGCAGGTTTCAGCTACTTCGTTGTGGTCCATAGTATAAAAAAAGTTAAGAGTTTTGAATGTTAAAATAGAAGGATGTTGAATTTCTTAGAATTTTTAGCCTTCGTTAACCTGGCATGAAAAATTAATTTCAGATAGATGGTATAATTAAGCGCTGATTTATTGGTAATTTCTTGCTTTAATTCCAAATCCTATCAATTAACAGAAAAATTTATATTAGAACAAGTTGAGTTGACATTATGCTGACACTCCTATTTTTAGAAAACATTGATGACGAATTACAAACATAAAACATATTATTACAGAATTAGTTACTAAAATATATTGCAAATAAATTTCAAGTTTCAAAAATTTAAAAAATTTTTTAAATACTAAATTTTTTATAGGTGCAGTAACAGGGAACATTATAACTATATAACAATTTAAAGTAATCGAATAATTTAATAATATGAACTTGATATCAAATTGTTTTCCGAATTAATTCGTATAAAATATTCTAATTTTGAATTTATTGCTCGCGAAATAAGTTTGAAAAATAATCTCCAGAAAAACGCTTTAATATCCATATTACTACAAGAATACAAATTAAATAATTAAAAAGTTATAAATCTTATATAATATGTGCCAAATATTATATATAAATATACATAATTATAAATATTTTTTATTAAATATTTTAAATGATTCAAAATAAAATAGATGAATCATATTATTCTATAGGCCATAAAATTATATCCGTGTATAATGGAGTGATTAATTCTACAAATAATAAATAATTCTGATTATAAATTATTAATTTCATAAATGCATTGCCCGATTGCTTCTCCACATCTTCTTTTTCTTGTTTGTTCTTTGCCGTTCTTCCATATGATACGCTTGATTCTCCTGTGCCACTAACGATTAATAACAATCGCTAATCATCGGTATACGACGATCGCTTTACATGATACTTTTATTAATCGTACACGCGTCAATATTGCATGAAGCTACCATCCATCGATACAAAAATTGCGCATCCAATTTACACAATGCTATCTAATGTCGCTAATGAATAGTATACACACGCACTTTATGGCAATTTTACTATCACTCATTATAATACAAATGAATACGAGTTAAAATTGAAATAAATATTGATTGAAATGAATAAATTAAAATAAATATACAAGTTAAAATTAGAAACAAATATGCATGGTGATTAAAAATGCATTATTTATGCATATACCGTATGTTCCGCTGACTCGCACGATTTATTTCGATAAAATCAGTCACCATAAACGTCTTTTATAATTTTAATAAAATTATCTATATACAAACATGAAAATTATGGTACGATATTGATACATATTAAAATACGAGAGTATATTAATAACGAGATCGTGTTTATCAATTAATCGTGTTATCGTATCGATAATTATCGTATCAATCCATTTTGCCGCGATATTAATCCGCGATGTTTTATTGATAGAAAAATTCGAAAATAATACATCGTAATTTTGCTTCGATATCACGATGGTATTAGGCGAGCAAATTGAAAATTATAAGGATAATTAAAAATTAAAAAAATAAAAATATAATTGCAAAAATTAATTTCTCGTCTACTGTTTGAATCTTCAACTTTATAGGAAATGTTTTTTTGCATCTCTCAGTTATCTATCGTGATTGTGTACATATACATATATTATTACATACCGCACGCATAACAAGAAAACGTAAACAAAGGATAGTACGCCGAACAGAAAAAACATGCGCAAAATCCGGCGCCGTATTATCATCGTGCGCGGTATTGTTATCATTCACGCGACGAGACTCGAGCGGGAAAGTGTCGGAAAATGCGTATATATGATCGCGACAAGTACCGAAAGCTTACCAAACACGATCAATTCTTACTTATTGGCTATTGGCTATTCAAACTGCACGATCAATTAATTTAATAAACGCGATTATCGCGTCTCAATTAGCCATTAATTCAGCGCGCAGTATTAGAGTACAGCTTTGCTAATGTCATTGAATTCAAAGTTCTTTGTCATTAATAAGGCATCCCGGATATAACACAGATTGACTCGAGCGTTTAATTAACAAGTATACTCGTTATTGATCTCGTATTTTAAGCATTGTGAATTGTGTTTTTCCATCGGTCTATAAAATAAAGTGCGTGTCGCGTGCAATTAATGTCAAGAGTGCTACGTAAAGTATCTTTGCGATCATAATTAATCATAAATTCGTTTCGCGAGTGTTGTGTTGCGTGAGTGCCAAAGAACTGAAGGAACGACAAAAGACAAACAAATGAGGAGAGGAGATCCTCGGAGACATCAGGTGACAGTGGAGCAGAGCCACTACGCGTGAGTAATTTCTATATAATTTTGTTAATTAATTAATATGTATAATTTATAAGGATATTTGATTGCGCTCATATATTTAGATAATGATGATTTATTTTGTATTGTAGTAATATAATACAAAAAGATATAAAGTATTCTGCGTCCTTAAAGTAGATTGATCCCTTCAATAAAGAATGACATTCGCGCGCACGGACATCCGGGAGCGGCGGCTGCGATCAATTGTTGCGCGCGGCTCGCGTTGTTGGCATTTAGCACGAGCGTGATCCGCTCGATCCGCACTGTATTAATTTGGTACAGTGCGTTGCTACGGCATTGCGGGATAAGCGAGCGCGGAAAAGAAGTTGCGCAAGCGTTGCTCATACCACTCGGCGTCGTACACGCGCGCCTAGTCCTCACTCATTCTCTCTCTTTTTCTCTCCTATCTCTCGTCCCGCTTCTATCTCGCGAGCTGTGAGCCTGAGCTAGAGCGAATTTATACACGATCACGGTGCGTTCCCACGCCTTAGAGCATGCGAGAGAGCCCTGGCTCTTCGAGGCTCTGCGAGCAAACGATCCCGTAACCGATGTAACCGAGGCGAAACGTCGCGCGAGAAAACTCTGGAAAATCTAGGTCGTCTCCCTGCCACGCCATTGTGCGCGTTTATCGGTTAATGACAAGCAACACGAGAAAAGTAGCGCTACGAAATGACGGGGCGAAGATCTGAGATGTTTCTCAAAAGATAAAATTCGCTAATTAAGTCGGCGAATTTATCGCGGTTCAAGCCCGAAAATAAAAATCACGGAGATTCTATATAATAATTAATTTATTGAAATAAAACATTAATAATTTATAATTTTTTATAACTTATTATTAATTTTTAATTATTTATAACATTAATTTATTTATTCCTTGATCGCGTGCATCGCGGATAATCGAAATATAAAAAAAAAAAAAATCTTGATTATTAATAATTCACAAAGAAACTAGCGAGAATTTTTCATAACGT
The DNA here is from genome assembly GCA_038406275.1 of Cataglyphis albicans. Lineage (NCBI taxonomy): Eukaryota > Metazoa > Arthropoda > Insecta > Hymenoptera > Formicidae > Cataglyphis > Cataglyphis albicans. Next base: position 2,835,346 of record JBCAUJ010000039.1, read on the forward strand.
CGATGAAATCGTTGAAAAATTCGGGAAATGTAGGTCCCAAGAGCGGACAAGGGGCCACAATGCGATTGTTCCCCGCAGCGATCTTTCCCCCCCTCCCCCCCCCTCGACTGCGCGATCACTTGTGCAACGCAATCTAGTTTCGATCTCTCGCGGGGCAACCGGGAACGCGATCGGCGAGCATCGCGTTTGAGCAACTCGTCGCCCGGAGGAAGTCGGATCGTGAAGTTCGACGATCTCGCAACAATTCCGAGGAAAAAGATCGGGAAAGTGGTGGGGGGAGGTGATGGGTTGAGGGGAAGAGAGGATCGAGGCTCGATCGAGGCCCATCCGCGCGATCCACGCGCGGAAGATCGATTGAACGGGTTAATGAGGCCCGGGCTGATCACGACGATTTCGCCAATTCTGCGAATTCATTCACGATCCCTCAACACACGGCAACACAACCGCTTTCCTTCCTCGATCTCCGGCCGATTATTTTCGTCCCTAATTTTTTTACTCGCCGCTTTTTCTTTATCAGACAATCGGCCGATGGCTTCGCCGGACGCGAAATTTATTTAAAAGTTCTAAATGTCAGCTGAAACATCAAAATTGGTGTCGAATATCAAAATATGAAATTTTAAATATTAGACTCGTACGAAATTTATTTATTTAAAAAATTTTAAGATCAAAAGTATTCTAGTATCAATAATCAAAATATTGCGCGAGAATCAACGTGCAAAATTCTTTACGTATTCGAGAGTTTTTAAAAATAAAAAAAATATACGTTTCTCAAAGTTTTGCGAATCTTTAGGAAAGAATTTTTCGGAATGAGTCTGGGCGAAAGAAGTCACGTTCTCGCGAAATTATTTGCGTGGCATCTTCCGGATATTTCCCTTGTAAAAGAGGCCAAGGATCTTCTCATGGTGGGAATAAGAGATCATCGGGCACTCGATCGGGTTCAATCGATCGAATTTCAAGCCGTGAAAAAGAAAAGGAAGAAAGCGAAGTCAATCTTCGCATGAGCGGAGCGAGAAAAAAACGCGCCTCGTCTCATCGCCCTTCCGGCTCTCGTCTTTTCATCCTCCTTTCGCGCTACGTAAGCAGAAATTGGTAAAATTTTACGAGCGCCTTTATACACCGTAATAACATGTCCGCGGTTGAATTTTATCGCTTCATTTGGTCGATATAATTTCACACAACGTCACGTCTTCGTCTTTCTTTCCGATTGATTCGTCCCGTGACTTTCATATCCAATTTTATATTCTTTTCTCTCTCTCTCTTTCTCTCTCTCTCTCTTTAAATCTCGAAACAGTTAGAAAAAAAAAAAAAAAACGTTTGTTTTGATAAAAATGTCACGAAATTTCTCAATGTCGTATCATAATTAACACTTTAAGACCCGGGATTTCTTTTAGAGTCATCAACTTGCGTAATACGATGACACGAAACTGAAAGAATATATTTTTTTATTTCCGAATTCAAAATCTTATTAGAAAAGGAAAGAATATGGGCCTGAATGCGGTGGGAAACATAAAAAAGAGCGCATTATTGTCGTTGCGAAACTCGGCCGCGAGCCCGGCGTTTATGTCGTCGAAGCGAAACGCGAGCGAGTTATATCGGCGAGCTGATTGCAAAATCTCCGAGACGGGGGCGAAGCAGGGGATGGCGAAGAAGTGGAAACGCTGCGAGGGAATCGGAGAGATACCGCGATCGCGAAATGATATTGGACAAATGAAGCAATAAAGTCCTCTCCGGCGAGCGAGCTCTTGCCTCGTCGCGAGAGTAGCTAAGAAAGCAACTTCGGCGATGCTGTCCGAGAATTATGATGTAACGGTGTGTTCGCCCGAGAGAAACAAACAGGTTCAGTAGGGAAGACACGACGAGCAGGTATTAATAGAGCATTTACTCGCCGGCCGTGCAGCGAATAGATTGCGAAGAAATTGGAGCACGTTGCGTAATCGGACGTTGCGCTCGCACAGGAGGAAGAAAAAGGAAGTTATCGGGTCACGGTATACGTTAAAATGTTTATTGGATTCCGAGATAGGAGTATCTACTCCTTGGAAAACCTGGAATTCTCAGGGATTTCTTCTGCTTCTGGAAAAAAAAAAAAAATTTACACATCACTCAATAAGTCCCCGGTCTGACACATATATGGCAACATTGTTGACAGACCCACGTGACTTCTGAAAAAAAATTTGTTTTTCTTAGTTAGACCGGGGACTTATTGAGTGATGTGTTGGAATTCTCGTAGGATCTTATATTGGGATTGTGGGAATTTTTTTAAAAATATTTCCTTTGATAATTTTGCTTTTATATCGCCTTAGCAGTTGGTAAGCCAAGTGAATTACGGGTTAAAAATTTAGATAAGCACTAGTTACTTGAGAGAATACTAAATCTTCCATGATCGCGTAAAACGATGTTAGATCGTATTTAAAAAGCAACGGTTCGCGAACAGAAGTTGCGCGTTCGAAAATATTTTGGGAGTGTTTTATGGTTAGTTTTTACTGCCTAGCCATTTCAAGAAGATAGCCTTTTAAACCTACGACAGCTTTCTCTGTCGCCGCTCCTCGTGCGCAATTAAAGGAGCCGATTCAATTTAAAAAAAAAAAAAAAAAAAAAGAGAGAAAAAATTATGGAATTGGCCGGGCAATTAAGGGGCAAGACCGCTTAACCCACTTACCGCAAACAATTAGATGTGAGAGAGCCGAGGAAAGAGACAGAGAGAGAGAGAGAGAGAGAGAGAGAGATGGTACTAAAAGTCAACCGTACAGGAAAGGCCACGGAATTTCAATCCTCCGAATCTCGCAAAAAGACAACGCAAAACGCGAGAGGGCTTTAATATTTGCCGATCGAGATCGGCAAATTTAATTCTTCGTAAACTCATATATTTTCGATAAATTTTTCCAATTTTCTTTCTTCAATTTTTCGCAATAAATTGATCGGATAAATATACGAGTTTTTTTTTTCAAATTAACCGAATAATTTAATTACAATAATTTACTCCATTTAATATTATATGTTAAATCTATTAGTATAAAAGTCGGAATTGTATTCAGCATACAAAATAATTGTTTTCTATGGAAAACAATTATTCTCGATCTTGAATATTTTTTTTTTTTACGTCGATCTTTGTAATTATTAATTTAATATACTCTGCATTTAATATTATACACAGGTAATTTATAAGTAATTTACAGTATATTTCTCTAATGTATATAAAATCGGCCGTGTGCCTGACGCGTGTACTCGAACGTGACGTTACGAACGTGGCAATACTCGGAGTGTTGGCGAAATGCAACGTTTTTTTCATACATATATTATTGGCCGTTAAAGGGGAAATAATAACGTGAGTTTGGCTCTCGTGCCGTATCTTTTTCGTTTAACGCGTGGCCGCTCTTAATCGGCGGCTTTACGATCGGGTCGCTTGAAAATTCAACGATCTGGCTCTCCTAACAGTAAAACTGGCGTCCAATTACCAACATAGATGTGTCTGTCCTAATGATCGGCCGTGTGACGGATACACGTTATCTCGCGGATACGACGGGAAATTATCTCGCCGCGACAAGCGAAACTACTTGCGAGTGGCTAATAACGGATTGCACACGCGCTCGCCGTAAACACTCTGTTCCACAATGTTGCATGCCAGTGTGTATCAAGAAGTTAATATATTCTCCTACAACCAGTTCACTATAATATTATCGTATAAAATCTCCGACGTCTTGTACGTAAAGTGATTAAAAAATAAATTATAATATAATGCTATAATATAATATAAATAGCCATTAAATGTGTTTGTTAAGCCGCAGTTTTTCTTAAGAAAAATGCGGTCGGTTTTTCAATTCTTAGCATTTATACATATATCTGAATCTAATTTTTTTTAAATAAAATTAAATAAAATTAAATAAAATTAATTTTTTTTTTAATTAAATCAAAATAATTCGATCCAACCGTTGAAATAATTAATCGATTCATAGCAAAGAATGCTAGAGGAGAGAGGAGCGTTTATATCGAAATAAACGTATAAAAATTGAAGGGGAAAAAATGACTTTGCATCGGGCGCTGCCGCGTCCGATTAAAAAAAAAAAAAAAATAAAATAAATGAGCGCGCGATGTGTATAAGAGAGAGAGAGAGAAGATGTCGGACGTTTGCCGTCGTGTCTCACTTTATTCATTCTGAGCGAAAAAAAGGCAGAAGCGGATGCTCGGCCCAATTCCCGCTGCACGCGCGCGTAAAACGCGCTGAAACACTTTTCGCGATCGCTACACTTACGAAATCGGCAGCATTGTTAAATTAAGAAGGGGAGGGAACGAATGGAAATCCCCTCCGGAATACGATAGGGGCACTGGATACGATCGTAACGAGAGAAGAGAGACATTAAGAGGGCTTGATCTCGGTTACGTCTCGGTTATCTCTTTAACTCGCTTTTAATCAGTGAAATTTATACTTTCTTCCATTCAACAAAAAAATCTCTCATTTTGCTTGAACAAAAATCAATATTTTAAGTCGCATATTTGAAGAAATAACATTAAAAAATTTAATCATTTTGACAATAATATTTATATATATATATATAATTACAGAGAAAGAGGAAGAGCTAATATTATTGAATATTATTACATTATTAAATTTATATTTAATATTTATAAATATATAGAATTTTAAATTAGATTTAATTTTCATGTTGAAAGGATATCTTTGTTCGTCTTGTTTTCCCTTAAATTCATTTCGATGCATGAATAATAAGGAACGAAAATTTTCCTCGCTAAATAAGAAAGTCGACTACCGTGGAAAATAGCCGGCGGAACGATAATGCAATTGTATCGATTTACAAACAATGCCGCGACGCGTGTTTTTACGCAAACAAGACTGTTTTTAGAGGCGCGGCTGCCTCGACGAATTCGTCTACTCGTATTCCTGCGCTATCGCGAAATTCATCGAAACTGGGAAAAATTTGCATTTGCATCGCACCACGTTGCACGCGCGCATTTCGCGGTTTTGCATTAAATCCCGTTAGAAAACGATCCGCGCCGCGGCCCTCGATTTCGAGGATGAGATGCTGTAAATTTTCTCGCATTATACCTCTCGCTTTATTCATCTTGTCACATTGGCGCTCTCTCTCTCTCTCTCTCTCTCTCTCTCTCTCTCTCTCTCTCTCTCTCTCTCTCTCTCTCTCTCTCTTCCATGCAGTTAGAGAGATAGCCCACAC
>JBCAUJ010000039.1:2840628-2871400 GCA_038406275.1 Cataglyphis albicans
GTGTGTGTGCTCTCTCTCTCTCTCTCTCTCTCTCTCTCTCTCTCTCTCTCTCTCTCTCTCTCTCTCTCTCTCTCTCTTTTAAATGCAGTTAGAGAGATGGCCCACACAGTTACAATACGTCTTTTGGAATTTTAAGTTATTTAGGACAACTGTATTCTCTCTCTCTTTCTCTTTCTACTGTAAGTTTAATCCGCGCTGCATATCCGTCACGTTGAATATCGCCTCGTTTCGCACTTTTTCACGGCTCCGTTCGTGCACGAATAGAACATGATGGATCGTTATCAGAGGTACACTGTTTAGAATAGCAAAATAGGTCATCTGGAAATTTTAATAGGCAGATGCAATCTCAAAGTAGATACAGGCAGCAAACCCGAGATATATACATAGATGCAGAAAATTACAATTGGAAATACTAGAAATAATGAAATATAAATTCAATATGAATATGCAGCAAAATATGAGCCATATATATTTTCATTATTTTACCTAGATACGAATAGAAATCAAGGTTTTTCATATCAAAACAATTTTGAAATTTTTTCTTTTCTTGATAAAATATATAAAATTATGTTTTTTTTTTTTTTTTCTATTTTAATAAAATAATTCTTGGTTTATTTTTTTCGTTCACCCGTGTAATTAGTTTCTAAGATAACGGATTATTTAATTCACATGTTATTTCTAATTAATTTATATTTGTTTCAATTTTTTCTACATCAACTTAAATCGATATACAATAGAATTCAAGCGAAATATTTTATTTCATTTTACATATGTATCTTTCGTATTTCCTAAGTTTAATATTTTATTTTGCCTCACACCGGAGAGAGAACCGCGTCGTTACGCGTTGCGTCGCACGTGAGGAAAGGGGGAACGCTGGTTGCGGGGGCTTGCACGCGTGCATCGAGGCACGTGCGCGGCGAACGATGCATCCTTGTCGCGTTTAGAATGCATTTCATCCGTTACCGGGCGATTTCCATATTCGTATGGGAAACGGCGAGCGAGCAGGTTTTTCGAGCCTCTCTCTCTCTCTCTCTCTCTCTCTCTCTCTTTCTTTCTCTTTCTTTTTCTCTCCGTTTCGCTTTGCTCGCTCAGCTTCAACGAGGCTGATGTGATACACACTCATGTATCAGGACTGCTCCTTATTCCGGAGTTCCGGGAGATTGCTTTACGTAACCGATGCAGGTCGTCGAGACGTCAACGCGTTTTAACTCGTGAAGGAGAACTGGACAGGAATAATCTTTTCATTCGGACCACAACGAAATTTCTCAAGTTTATATTCACGGCAGAAATATATATATATATGTATATTTATATGTGAAAATAAGAAACATAGGATATGTCGAATAAATTAATGCGATGGATATAAAGAATCAAGAACGAAAATAATAGAAATAAAAAAAATGTTATTTTTATATAAAAACTTGGATTTTATTCTGCTTTCAACTTCGACGATTTTCTATTTTTTTCGTTGATATCTTTAATAAATTAACGTTTAATTCAGCACGTGTTCTCTGCAAGTCATTGTGAAAATTTTCCGAAAGATGTCTTGGCCAATTTTTCAACTACTTTTGACAGCCGAGTTTCTCGCACGCCGAGTGAATGCGTGTATCGAGTATCTCTCTGGCGGGCATTCTGAGACATGCCGGTTAAGTAATTTAAGTAAAGATACAAATACACACTCGACAAGAGACTCGAGATAAACTATGCCGAGAGAATCGTAACCGCGCGGCGGATCGAGTGGGCTTCTCACTTCGTGGAGCAATGTCTGAGTACGCTCGGTAAATTGTCTTCTTTATGAGCCGTTAGGCGAGTGCGGATAGTAGGAGTGCCTTTTTAAACACCCGTCTGTTTTTAAACGAACACGCCGACCAACAAAGCTTGTAAAATACGCGCCTCGACAAGCACCACTCGATCCTTGGATCCTTCAATCAAAAGAACTTTATATTTTTAAATAGAATTATCTGTCAATTTTCCATGAAGACTCGCAATATTAAAGTTATTAAACATTAATGTTGTCGTTTGAATTTTGAAAAATTGTTAAAATAAATCGCATACTTTATTCAAATAATTTTTTTTTATTTTTTTTTGTAAAAATAATGAAATAATAATTAAAATAATTTTCACAAAATTGAGTTTTAAAAAGATATGTAAATATGTAACTTGGAAAAATCTTAAAAATATAAAATGAAATAATATGCCACAAAGCTAAAATGATTAATTGAGACATCAAGATAATTCAAAATTGTCTCAAAAATTAATTTATTAGAATAATCTTAAAATAAATTACATTCTTAAGAATTTAAATTCTTTCGGAATACTTTTTGCATCACGAGATAATTATAATAATTGAGATAAATGACGTTCCGACGTAATTCATGAAGGACATTAGCTTCTGAGCGCGTAGCGCAATAATTTTCGGGGTTCAAGTCGCTCGTTGTAAAGCGGCAAACTGTGCTTGCTAATTAGTAATTAGCAATTAGGTCCACGTATAAAGCGAGAACCGAGACGCTTTTCTAAACCAGTAATTGAAGCCTGAGATTGTCGCGTTCCAGTCTAATCGTCCGCCGTTCGTGTTGAAAGCTGGACACAGTTTTCGTACACACCTTCGTAGTAATTCGAGCACGCAGTTGAAAATGTAGGAGTTCCTCTCCATTTCAGCGTTTTTCAATAATTATCTCAAAATTGTTCTCTTAAAAAATAATCACGCTGAAAATAAAGTGTCCGCAACGAACGTGAAGTTGTTCTCTCTTTCTTGCAACATTCCGCGTGTTAATGAATATATATAATTAGCATATTATTGTATTCACATAAATGTTACAGTTAGTGAGGCATATAAAATTATTTTAATTTATTTGGAATTTAACATTCAAGTCGATTAGAATTGATTTAGAAATATTTCAATAATATTTTTATTTATGGCAACACAGGATATATATTTCAGAAATTCCAGGCTCTAAATACAATTTTGTTGACGCTAAACTTGCTAATATGATAAATATATTTGAAATAATATTGATTTTATGTCGATGGCTCTTAAATAATTTCTAGAGAAATAAATAAATATAAGAGAGATAATGTGAAGGAATTTTTTTTAAAACACAAGATATTTTCAAAATATGATATTTTATATGTATACAAAACGTGACCTCCAATAATATTTTATTAATGCATTATAACACATCACTCGATAAGTCTCCGGTCTAACTAAGAAAAACAAATTTTTTTTTAGAAATCACGTGGTCTGTCAACAATGTTGCCATATATGTGTCAGACACTTAACTGAAAAAGGAATTTGAGCTCTTTTAGTAATTGCTGCTAATAAAATTATTATTAAAATTAATTTTATTGATCTATTTATATAATAAATTCTTCAACTTCCATATATAAATATTATTCTAATAGATATTAATAATCCAATATCTCCAATTCGATTACATAAAACTGTTACTATACCTGAATTATATGAAACATAATTATGATAAAAAATTACTAAACAATATGAAGTTAATCCTAATCCATCTCGCCGAAATAAAATTCTAATTAAATTTGGTCTAATAATTATTAAAATCATAGACAAAATAAATAAAACTACTATAATTATAAAACGATTAATAAATTTTTCCTCTCCTATATAAATTATTCTATATAATATAATTATTGATGAAATTAATATTACTACTCTAATAAATAAACAAGAAATTCAATCAATTATTATATAAAATTCTATATTAATAGAATTATATGAAAATAATAATCATTCTATCATAATTCCTAAATCGATTAAATATAAATAAAAAAAATCTTAAAAATATAAATATAATAAATCTTATTAGTATCATAAATGAATAAATGAATAAATTTAAAATTATTTAAGATAAAAAATTGTCGGGGACTTATTGAGTGATGTGTTATATATACATATTTATTTTAAATCGCATTTTTTTATTCATTCTAATACTTTGTTATTTTGCTGAACGATTACAATTCTCACGGTAAGATGAAAGGGGTTTTCTCAATGTTTTTGTGAACTCTTATTTAGTCGGCTTGAAGATGCGCATATGTTTGTGTGTGTGTGTGTGCGTGCGTAATGTCAGCTGTATGAGACGACGGAAGCCACCGCACCAGGCATTGTAATTAGTCTTGGTTACGAATCTTATTTCACCGTTTGTTTCTCTCGATTAACGATCTCTCTTCCGAGAGGCGAGCAACGAGCGCTCCGCTCTGGCAGCGCCAAAATCAGAGAAAGCGGAGCGTTATTATGTCGGATGCTTTAATTGAACGCGCCGGAATTTCGGGAAATCGCCGCCAAAGATCCGTAGACTCGCTTTCTTCGTCTCGTTTATTGCTCGCGCGAGAAACGCTCTCGCTTCGCAAAATGATTTCTAAAATATTCCATCGGATTCGAATAACATCAAGGAAATGATCGACATAATTGATCGTGATATATTAATAATATAAATGTGTATTTACGCAATTATTACATAGACCAAATATTAAAAAAAGATTGAAAGAAAAATAGAAAATCTTCAAATTTTGCGTTAATAACGTGTTTCGTTATATTGAATATTTTAATATTCAATTTTTGAAAAAACATTTTATTGTATTTTATTTGTAGATAAAAATTTAAAAAAAAATGTAGAAACAGAGAAAAAGCAAGAATCTCGCGCGTATTTTAATTTCTATAAATTTAAATACTCTTTCAAGCATCTGGAAAAATCTTTCTATAAATTTACATTATAAAAATGCATTATGTTATTATATTTTTATATCGTGGATTTAATCTCGCGCGCGTTTTCAGTAAATCTAAATTCTAAAATTTCAAGTACAAGATATGGGCAACACATCTCTCGAAAAGATGCATCGAATCGCAGCGAAATGGAGAAGAGACAGAAAGATGCACGGGCTACGCAGGGTGCATTTAAAATTAACTCCGCATCCGCTTTATACCTTCAGTCTTTGGTAGCGAAGGAATTCGTGTCCCTCTGTCCGCATACGAAATCCCACGGTCGCCATTGTGCCGGTCTTTGTATTCATTTCGGAATACAAAGAGCGTGCCAAGACAAATGTAGAAGCCGCGACCACGGATTCTGAAATTCTCGACTCGGAATTTTTGGAATCTCGAAATTTCGAATTTTTCCTTTTGTCTTTGCGAGTCTTTTCAAATTTCTAGATATCACATTTTAGTGCTTTTTAATTATTATATTCATATTTAAAATATATTATTAATATCAAAATTTTTGCAAACTTTACTGCCTTGTCTTTGGAATTTGGAATTAAAAGAATTGTAACAATATTGAAGCTTGTCAAAAATCTATCGAAACTAGAATCTCAATACAATAGGTTACACGAATTTAAAATTTTTTCATATTGTTTATAAACACAGCTTGCAGGCTAAAGAAAAGAAAGAAACTATAACTTGTTCCACCGGGATTGATTTCGCTGCGCGAAACGCCGAAACACCTGTCCGAATTCCAGGCGATTCCGGTTTTCTATTTCGTGTCTGTCGATTTCGCAAGCGCAGGCACAAAACAAGGGAACCGAAAAATCACTGACATAATTTCTTAGAGTGAAGAAAGGGGGGGGGGGGGGAGACGGGTGAGAGGAGAGAGGAGGGGTTAGTATCGCGGGGTGAACGCCTCGGAGGTGCATTAAAGTCGTATTAAGGCCGTCCCGGTGTTAGCGATTGCTTATACTCGACGAGATAACTAGTCTCGAGTGGACTTTACACAAGCGTATAAGTGCGTGTGTGCGTGCGTATGCTCGATCAATGCAAATTCCTAAATCGCCGGAACAAGTGTCACGGGTACGCGTGAGTATTATGGAGTGGCGTTGCCGCTCGCGGCCTTGAGTATCCCCTTTCACCCCGCAGTTTTATCGTGCCACGCACAATTTTAATTCCATGATTGCTTTTTGAATTCTCACCGTGATCTTTACTTTTTTCAACGTCCTTTCTCGCATGAGTGTATATGACAAACGAGTAGAGAGTATTAGTCAGAGCTGTTCCATTTTCGTATCCCTTTAAATTATTTTTCAGTATTTTTTTTATACGTGGATAAGAGAATGGAGACAGACATTTAGACGGGCAAATTTTTCTATTCCGTATGTATTTCTTTTCCACGTTTTATTTCTTTCACTTATATACATATATAATAATTTTTTTTTATTTATTTTGCAATTTTATTCTAATTGAAAAATTTTGATATCATTAATCTTTATCTGGATGGATTTAGCTAGTATCTTTATGTTAGTAGAATAGTGGCAAATAGTGGCAAATATAAGCATGTTTTGAAATTTTATGTGTTTTCTCGGACGGACGAAAATTTGATTTTGAACGAGTTTTAAACAACTCGATATTCCTCGCGACTTGTTTCGATTCGAGTAAGAGACACTTTCCATGTCGCCGTGAGCATTAAATAGACATCTGAGGAAAGTGAAACATGGTTGCCGTATTTTATCGCGACAAAAAAAAAAAAAATGAAGAGAGAGAGAGAGAGAGAGAGGCAAAAAAATTGAACCGTTAAATCTTGCATCGAAGCGGAGAATAAAATATCCGTTTTTTTTTTTTTTTTTTTTAATATGCAACAAACGATATATAGGGTGTTTCGCGGGAAATTTCGTTGAATTATTCTGTGATTTTTTTTTTTGTGTAAATATTCTTGTAACACATCACTCAATAAGTCCCCGGTCTGACACATTATGGCAACATTGTTGACAGATCCACGTGATTTCTAAAAAAAAAATTGTTTTTCTTAGTTAGACCGGAGACTTATTGAGTGATGTGTTATTAATAAATTTTTCTGCACACGCCCTCGCTCAGACTCCCGACGATTTATATAACGAACAGTGATAATATAATCGCGTCGGCAATTAGCAATCGTGTCGGGTTAAACTTATCCGATGTAGAGCGAATCTCTTTTTTTCTTCTCCGTTTTGCCGTCCGTATCGCGATTGTGCAATGCAAATGTCTTCATCTGCAATCGCGTTCGCGTGGCTGCAACACTTAAATACGGTGAATATCGATCGTGGAGTAAATTCCGTTTACGGAATTCATGAATAATGCAGCTATCGTTTTTTTTTTTTTTTTTTTTCTTTTTTTTCTTTTTCTTTTTTTTTTACCCTAAAAAAGTGATGCAGTTTTATTCTCGAGAATTAATTAATGACAGTCTGTGACCGATGGAATAGAAATATTTAATATTACACTCAATACACAAACATGTATAATGTGTCTATATCAAATAATATGGCACACAATTTTAAAGAAATTAAAACAATTTTTTACATATTAAACAATAAGAAAATTTCTTAGAAGCAAGAAACGAGAGATATCAAAATTTTCACGTTCCAAATACTGTAGTAATTAAAATACACATCCTGTATAGCGTACTTATAATATAAAAACGAGTCAAGTCTGAGACGAGATCAATCGAGAGTGTCGCATTCGTTCGGCGAATGCAATTTATTTTCTACTTTTTTCTCTCTCCCTCCCATAGCCGGTACGTTGGCGAATTTATTTTTAGCAACGGTGACAAGAAGCGAGATCGATTGATACCGCTATACGATTACTCAATCAGCGACATTGATCGTTATTCACGGGCCCCGTTCCTGTCTGTAACTTCCTCCAAGGACGAGAATAACGCGCGTGCGCAACGAAATAAATAAATAAATAAATAAATAAATAAAGGAACTGCCGATCCGTTACAACAGCAGCGTCGATTCCTTTTTCTTTTTATCCCCGCAAGATGCATCGATCGTAATGCCTTTTTTCTAATGTGCCGATCGAATCGACCGGATCGATGACGCGGATATCCTGTATCCCAAGGACTCTCGCACAACCTTCTCACAAGCGCGAAAACATTTTCGTGTACACAAAAAAGGACCTTCGAGAGATGAAATCGAATAAAATCGTATGGCTGGATGTGATTTTATTGGACGGCAAGGCAGTCAAGAAATTCCGAGAGCTCTATATAATTAAGTATATTGTAGTAGAGAATATATTATCAGGCAACATATATGTATAACGTATTGGGAGATAAATTTATTTATTATTTTTTGTAATACATAAGTGGTTTTAATGTTTAACTTGGAATTTCTCGATAAATCGAAGAATCGTGTTTGGCTTGCGGTTGATCGATCTGGATTCGAACGGCAACGTCGGTCGGCTTGGATTGGCAGCGCGATATCAGGATCAGGATTTGCTTTTTTTATTTTAAAATAGTTGTAATGTCCTTGAAGGTTAATTACCGGCTATGCTCGATTGCGCGGTACGCCTTTCGATCGTCGCGCGAGATTCTCAATTCTTCAGTACGCGCGTGCCTATTTATCTTTTTTTTTTTTTCTGAATCGATATCAAAACATTTTATCGTCGAAAAAGAGCTAATATAGACCTGATAGCAAATAAATCATGGAATGACGTTAATCACGTACTAACGTTATTAATATTACGGTATATTAATTATATTAAAACGGTTAGCATGAAAACACAAGTTGAAGAAAAACGAGAAAAAAATTATTTTATCTTTTTATATCGTGGATTTTTATTAATTAGTTAGTCGCGTTTATTTCTTTATTATTATCGCGTTAACAGTTCGTACGACACTGTTTTATAATACTATTTTACTATAATAATCTTTAATCTCTCTTAATCTTCCTCTTTTCATTTCTTAGAGAAATTGCATAATTTAAATTCATTATTGAAATTAATTTAACATAATTTAAACATAATTAAAAATCATTATTTTAATTTTTGTCGCTAGTTATTTTATTGCTTTTGTTTATCACCTTGTATTCTACGATTATATTTAGGGAGAAGTTAACTGTATTGCCGTTTCGCTCAAAACCTCGTCGATTTTTTCACCCTATTTTCTACCGCCCCGTCGCGAGGCTGCAATCAAGAAAATAAGGGTTACAAACTAACGATGTGAAAGTCCGGTACGCGAGTCGAAGTAGGCCTCGGTAATTTTACGAGCACGGGCTGACCCTTAATTCGAACAATGACTAAAAAGAAAAAAAAGTATATACAGATAATATACAGTTAAGCACCGGGAGGGACCTCACGGGTCCAGGTCGTCTTTTTCGGGTCTGCTCGAAATCCGATCTTCTCCCCTTCCCCCCCCCCTCCGTCTCCCCTCTCCCCTCCCCTCCTTTTCCCTCACTCAGATTATTCTTAATTCTTCGTCGTAACAGTATTTGCTTACGCAGCACCATGGCACTCGACTAAATCTAACGAAGTCTAAGGAAAAAAAATTAAATTGTGATTAACGACCGCGCGCAAGAGTCATTAATTATATACAATTATGATTCTCGAGATAATTGTTAAATATAAATGGAAGCTTCGATGTTTATGTGAAATTGATTATATAACGCTTTTAAATTAGTCTCTTACGGCAAGAGAAAGATAATGCCAAAAAAACGTAAACTCCTCCAAACGAAATACAACTTGTAATATTTCCAGAATTAACTACTTGCACAGAAATTATTTAAATTCTTTTAAGAAAAAAAAAAAAATAAAAAAATAAAAATGAGAATATTTTTATTTTATAAGAAAATTGATTTTTGAATTTGATATTTAAGAGAAAAGCTCGATTATTTATAATCAAGAGATATATATTTTATTTGCGATAAAATTTGTATTCGTTATAAAGAGCGCTTGTCCTAATTTTTGCACGTGCGCCGGCGAAGGGGGAAAGAGGAGGGGGAGGGAGGGAGGGAGAGAAAAAAAAAACGAAGATTATTTCGCGACGCGCGCGATAAATATTCATGAGCGTTGAATTTTCTCCGGCAGGTCGATAAATCGAGTCCTCGGGAATGGGCGAGATGAGTCAGTGTCTGCCTCCTCGCGGCGTAGAACGAAGCGTGTCTTCTTCCTCCTTCGATATCCCGAAAATATTGGGCCCCGAGTTCTCGGCGACGTACACGTGATGGATAGTGCCGGTAGGGCGAATAAATTGCTGTCTTAATCGTCACTCCTTCCCTCCCCCCCCCTCTGTTCTCTCCCCACCTTCTCTTAATTAAATATTATGTAAAGCAGGAAGGTGCAAATAACTCAACCATAAACACGTCCGCGCGATTTACACCCGCTAATAGGTCAGTTGTGATGTACTAGAGCTAGAGGGAGGGCCCACCCTCGGCTCCTTCTCGCCATCGATTTAAAAGCATAATTTCACCGTAACTGCATAATGTATAATCAACTTTCTTCCCGATTAATTTCTTAAGTATTATATATCGCTAATTTATTTGTTAGCGTAAATTACTTATAAAATTCGATCTTTTTTTTTTTTTTTTTTTTTTTTCATTAATGCAAGAATTGGATGGAAGAAAGAAAATTGAATAAATTTCTTTTATCATTCCATATCTGCGTGAGTCATTATGATTTGACACTAGATAAATATGGAAAATAATTATTTCTCTCTAATGCGTGGGGAGGGAGGGAGGGGGGGTGGGGAGGAATTTTCATTTACGTTTAACGATTCCGCGTCTCTCAGCCGGGAATAGTTGACGCGAATAAGAGAGTCTGATTTTTCTCTCGAGAAATAAGGACTCGAAAGGGTCAACGAGGCGTCGATAAGGGCCTTGAGAAAACGACCCGTGGCGGGTCGTTAAGATCGCGGGGCGTCCCGGCGCCGAGATACCGGCTGGATCCGAGATACTGGCAATTTGTTATCCGGCAGCGTGACGAAATGCGTAATTACGCGCCGTTAAGAGCGCGGATAATTTTCAGAGCGTCCGCGTGCGAAAAAGTATACGCGCATCATTAATCTCGCGAAATGCGGAGAGAGAAAGGGAGAGAGAGAGAGAGAGAGAGCAGAAGAAAGAGAGGAAAAAGGTCGATAATTATACGCGCCGCGGAATATCGTAAATCAGCGATTAGAAAAGCCCGAGTCTGATGATTTCTATCGAGACCTTGTGAAAGCAGTCGCTCGTAGTGGATATGGTGCTCAGAGCATAGCACGTCTCTGAAGAGACGTATCCACTGCGATTATTTGCATAATAAGATATTTGTGCTGGCAAAAAAAAAATTTGTTTTCTTATACAGTTACGCTTGCGGCGACAAAATGATTTTTAAAATCTTCGAATTACATTTGAAATAAATCGCAATTTATTTCAAAAACTGTGTTGTGATTCTCTAATCTAAATTTTTCAATTGAGAGAGAAATTGTCTTTTCGAATCGAGCAAAAGGTAATGACAAGGCCGATACGAGTCATTCGATACTGGCGCACGTGTGCTTTAACTTGCAGTAAAGATCGAAACTAGTATTTACTATCAGAGATCAGCCCCCTACGGAGAGCGAGAGGTGAACCGTAAGTACTTTAACATGTGCAGCAATGCCCGAAGGCTCCTATTGACCTTGTCATCGTTGCACGGATTTGTTTCGAGATAACGAGCGAAAAATTACATTTTATATATTTTTCTATTTTAAATCAATAAATCTTCGCTGAATTGAAAATAATTGACAGCACGCGCAAAAATAATTCACGAAAACACAAATTTGTTATTCCCAGTATTTATCAAATAGTTGGAATAAATGCAGTCAAGAGGCGAGAAACGCGATGAAGCTCTTGAATATATAAGAACTTGAAATTATTTATAATATGCCGTCACTAGCGCGATCGCGTAATTACAATGGAATATATCCGGCAGCAATGTAAATCACTCAAGGTTGAGGAATAACGCATCTCTCTTTCCGTTTCGCTTATCCGTATATCCTTGGATGGATATAAGTATCCTGAGAATTGTGAATTCTTTTGAATATTCATAAAGATCTCCAACATCCGATAAACCAAATAAATAGAATGGCGAAACGAAAAAAAAAAAAAAAGATGCATAAAAAAACAACCAGAAAATAAAAAGTGAGATAAAGAAAGATAAAATTACTTATAAAAATTAGGATTTGCTATAAAATCATTGATATCCTACTTATCTTATTTTATTTTTACATTATAAGAAATGATAAAAAAAAAAAATATATAACAATAAGAGCATATGAAAAGGAAATGTAATTTTAAAATTCAATAAGAGAAATATAAAAAGGGAACGGTAAAATAATAAAAAAAGGAATGAAATAAAATAAAGGATTTTAAAGAATTACCAATGTAGGGTGATACTTCTCTCTAATTCTAATCGCGTTTATCGTTCTTAAAAAAAAAAAAAAAAAAAAAAAACGATCGATTCTTTCGTTTTACATCGGATTGCCGAGGAAAAATAATTGCATCCTGAACTGGTGGTCGCAACGACGTTACTAATCGTCGATTTCCCTCATTACGCTCGCAGGATCGCCGAGGATGCGCGGTACTGGGAAAACGTATATCTCCCGTTCCCTCTTCCTCCCCCCCCCCTCCCCTCCCCCGATTACTTGAAACCCGTTCGAGCATCTAATTAAAGTATTAACGTCTCGCACGAGCTACGCTTTGCTTTAGCACGCTCGCGCGTGCGCAAGCGCGACGGGGGCTCCTCGAGCCTTCGTGAATGTTTCTAGGCCGACGAGCCGGCCTACGCAATGTCGGGAGATGCGCGATCTTGCTTTTCGATTAAAATTTGATATATACTCTCCGGTAACTGTAACTGTCGGCCGACCGCTTCTCTCGCCGAAGAGATGGACGTGCGCGCGCGCGCGCCATTTACACGCGATGCTTCATCCCGGAATCATCATTACGCTGTAACATTTAATGGGAAGCACACAACTTGATCATACGCTTTATTTTATCATTTCGAGATATTATGCTGTAAAGTGACGTTGACAAATGAATATTAATATTAATTGATGTGTGTATGTTTTAGTAATATCGTAATCGAAAAATTGATCGCTAAATATTTAATATTAACTGTGCGTTTTTTTTTTTTTTTTTTTTTTTTTTTTTTTTTTTTTTTTTTTTGCGGAAACTATTAATTAACATATACATAATTATTTATTAGCATATACATATATCATATTTTGAGAAAGTATAAAAATTGAAAAATTGATTCTTTTTACCCGCTTCTAGATGTATTTCCACTCCCTCCCTTAATGTAAAAATGGATCGTTTCCAAAAATATTTTTGACTGCAAGCGTTGAGATCGAAGTGAAGAACTTTCGAAACACCCTGACGCGATGATAAAAACTGAACGAAAAAATAAGAAGTCCGAGAAGTTATTCGCGCAAAGATTGTTTTTATATTTTCAATCAAGAGAGCTCTCTCCCTTTCTCTCTCTCTCTCTCTCTTTCTTTTTCTTTCTCTCTCTTTTACGATGCGCTAAAGACAGGAAACGCTTAAATGCCTCGCTAAGTGGCGATTACGATAATTTATGCGAACGAAATTATCGACTCGTTATATACAAAGTAAAACGTACCGTCGATTTTGTCTTGCTTCTTCTTTAATTGGGTCTTATTCTCTAAAACCTAGATATTATTACAAAAAGAAGAAGAAATCCGGACAAGACAGAAGATTGAAGTAAAAAGTGCCCTCCTGACTATTTTCATATTCATTAATCTGGCATGTTAGAAAATTTGATTTCTTCTTTTTTCGTTCTTTCTATATTCTTTCAGGCCACTTTAATATTTACAGGAGTAGTAAGAAGAAAGTTTGGTAGAAAAAAATTATTAAATTATATGACAGTCAGTTAGTGACATAAACTGTTTGAATTAATATTTAATAAAAATTCTAGAAGAGAAATTAGATCAATTATTAATATAAATTATCAGGTTTAAACATAACGTTAAATATTATTATTATTATTATTTAATCTTAATATATAATATCATTATAATTATTTGATCTTCTCAGCTTTCTTTCCAAGCCGAAATGGCTTAGATCGTTCTTGCGAATCTCTCGCCACTCGCTTGTCTCTTTACGAACCAACTGGCGAACAGGAGCGAATCCATTCGCCATCGACGTTGCGCGCAGATCGCGCGTTACCTCCGTTTCAGATTTTTATCGTCGCTTCGCGGTTTCTTGCTCAACGCCGGTCGTCCGTGTAAAAACATGCCGATGCTAGGGAAAATATCAGCGTGCAAAAGCAATGCCGGGTTCCGTGGAAATTTCCAGTTTGCTCAGTCGTGCGAGACGGTAACTGGATTCAGGTGCGTGCGCGATTTTAAAGTTCTCAGGAAACCGTGCGCGATCGCTCGTAGACGTTTATTCGCGTCGAAAAGAGAAACAGATTATCTTTTTATTTTTTCAATCATCACAATCGCCCGCGATTGCCTTGGATTATTAATTGCTCGATAATAATTATTTTTTAATTAAGGATAACATCGTGATTCAGATGGCGGTGTTTATTTTCTCTTTTATCGTATCGATATTAAAATTATTATAAGCTTTAGGAATTAAGGGATATATAATGACGTAGTATGTGTCATATATTTGTTCCGGGACTATGCTCCTTCACGCTCCCATCAAATCGCAGAGATCTCTTAATTCGCGGAGATCCGAGACGATGCTTGATAAGAAACGGCTGACTGTGTTCTTATCGACCCCTCGTCTACGATTCCCGCGATTAATCGAAAGATTTCCGGCACCTAGGGCCGCGATATACAAAGTGGATTTTCGTGCCGGGGCACGAATTTCACCGTTAGCCGACCCAGTTTCCGCATCCGTGTATAGATAGCATCCGGCATCCGAGGTGCCGAATTTCATTTCCAATCCTCCCGGCCCTCATCTCCATTTCTTCGCTAGCGTACGAGCGATCACGGCATCGCGAGACAGACAGGAACACGGAATTCCTCACGGCCGTTATAATGGCACGGCGTGTATCTCTCCCCTCTCTCTTTCTCTTTCCCCTGCAATTCTCTCTTTCTCTTTCGGCGCGACGCTGTCACTTTGATCTGTCCTTACGCGATGTAATTAGTCTTTATCACTCTTTATATAGGCTGTCCCAGAAATTCTATGTAATTATAGCTACCGCGAAACTTGAGATCATCTTTCGGAGAACACTGACGTCTTTATTCGGTCGTTGATGCATTTTTTGTTTCGAGACTTTTTTTAAGACTTTTTTCTCCAAGCTGGAGAAAGAAGCCAAGTAAGATTGAGGGAAATAAAAAATCTCAGATGATTCTTAAATTAATTATCACTCTTATAATTATATATATTTTACGCTCGATTTATATTAATTAATTTGTTTCAATTAAATTTAATGCTTTGGTATGATGGATTCTACATGGCATTGCATATAAAAAAAAATTATAATGAAGATTGAAAGATATAAGAAGGTGAGAATGATTTTCTACTAATGTAATAAAATTTTTTTATAGTAATTCAATTAAAATAAGAGTCGTATTTTTATATATAAAAATCTTTATTTGAAAAAAATAAAATCTTTCTTTAAAATTTATCACAAAACATCCCATGTTAAAATGAGAGAAAGAAGAGAAAGAGAGAGACAAAACTCTACCGGAGGCAGATTTCAATTAAAGCGCGGTCGAGCTCTCGAAGCGGACCGACGACAGGCGGATCGATGACGAGTGGGAGTCGAGAAAACAGAGAGAGAGAGAGAGACAGAGATTATACATATATCGAGACTCTTATATTGCGATTGAATGTGGTCTCGCGGTGTCAGGTACATACCAGGCGCTTTTAGCCTATTTACCGTGGCGAAGGAACGAAGCAGAAACGAAGCGAAGCATCGTTCCTTCGTCCATCATTTTCGTCGTCCACTTCATCGCCGTCGTCTTCGTCTTTTTGCTGCCTGATGTTGCGCAACCACATTGTCTGTGTCGGTCGGTTCGCTGTGACGTTACCACGTGACCGAACCGACCGACGCGAGAGAGACTGGATAGAGGTAGGTATCCTGCACGCCTACATCGCCCGGAGCTGCCTGCCGTTCCCCCCCCTCCTCCTCCCCCTCCTTCTCCCCCCCCCTTCCGTGCGAGGGGGTCCGCGCTCTCTCATACCAGCTAGAGTGCCGCGGTTGCCCCAACAACGAGACGGCCGCGTGCTCTCTTGACGTCGTACGAGAGGGCTTGGCAATCATCCGCCTGGAGGAGTCAGCGCCGACGCTTTTCTGGGCGAGAGGGAGAGAAGGGGACTAGTCGCGAAATTGCGACTGTCGTCAAAGAAATATTTCAGAAGCCGAAAGATTTATTTTAAGAGACAAACTCGATATTAGATATATAAAACGTGATTTCTTTGTCTGCGAAAGAGGGGAACAGCTGTTTTTTGTGAATAAACTTGGGTTTGGGAGTCGTAAATAAATTTTTATAGCTTGTATGTACCGGTTTCGTGAGTCTCGTACCAGTTTCCATTTAGGTAATTTCTCTCAATTTTCTGCTCACGAGCTTGTATGATAATTCTCAACGAGGTAATAACGAGAGACTTCTTTTTCTTTTAAGTGTAATAATGTAAAAAAAAAAAATTTATTTAAATTTGATAATTTAATTAACAATTCAATTACGATATGTATTTTAGAAATTGATATTTCAAAAATGAATCAATGTACTAAGCTAATGCAAAAAAAAAAAGAACTTTGCACCGCATTATATTGAAACGCAAGAGGTTTGTGCCTCTCCGCACAAATATATTTCTTATAGTATATGATGACTGTTCCCATCATAAATTATCTCTGACAATCGATCGATCGCTCTCGACGCAGCTGACGAAACTAGCTATTTCGCCACAAACGATCGGTATCTCAGCGGTCTCTTTCTCTTTCCCTCCCGCGTACAACACAATGAAATTGTGAAGCGGTCCGCGGTCGTGAGTTTGAGTGACACCGAGCGGCTTTAAGAATTTCTGCGCCGCGAGGGGAACGCGCACGAAACATACGCGCGTATCGCGTATTCCGCGGAGACCCGTGGAGACTTTAATGCGATGGAACGCGGCCTCGATGTCGACGTTAGCCCCCTCCGGGTACGCCTTCAACCTATTTACAGTGACCGATCGTTAGAGGCGATCCAAATATGCTACCGCGAGAACGCCGGTGCCATTAATCGTCTTACCTGCCCCCCCCCCCCCCGGCTTGTCACGTGTTATATCTTTAACGCGCTCGCTTTTGATCGACCACCGTTAATCGGGGTCCATTTCTACGCGGGCACCGGTGCGCCTTCTTATATTTGATTATTATCCATCGCTCTTTTTACTCTTCGATTATGCAATTTGTCGGTCTCTATATAGATATATAGACGCTCGTATTCGAGATGCATTAACTCATGAGTTAATAAATGACATATATATATACAGGGGATAGAAATTTATGGATCTTAGGTGTCGTTTTTGTGTGTGAATGATTTTAGTTCTGACATTTTTTAATTTAACTTTCATTTTGCGCTATTTTCTTATTTCTTCACTACAATATAATTTTTCATCTTAATGTGTCAGATTGATTAGCTCAGGAATTTAATTACTGTTTAAAATCAACGATGCGTTGAACGATGCGTTTTTTTTTTTTTTTCTAGATCTGTCATTCTTAAATTTAATTCTCGTGCACTATCTTTCTAATTTCTAATTTCTTAATTATATGTCATTTGTCATCTTTTGGTATGCTAGATTCAAATGAAAAATTTTCAATTTTTATTCTTCTCTCTCTTTGTGCTCCTTTTCTCTACTCTTCTTATGTTATTCTTTAATATGATTTAATTAATATAATATAATACTATATAATATAATATTAGCATTATATGTAAATATTAACACGATATAAAATTAAATTCTCTATAATTATTATCACACATACAAAAAGAAAATATAAGAAAGAATTTTTTTTATCTTACGATTATCTTTTTTCGCTTAATGGGATAATTTTATATTTCTTGAAATACGATATTGAATGTTGTTGAAATCGAAAAGCGCCAGAGGACATAATGTCCATCGTCTTATCTCAATTCCGTCAAGTCAATATCGCTTGTTACATTTAATATATGGTCATCGAAGTCAACTGCGACGGCTCTTCTAATTAAGCACCCAACGAAAGAGAGAAGGCGCTCAATTTTCTCACCGTTTCCAAGACGAAGACGGATTATCAGGCGTCGAACGCAACCGTCTCTCAACCGGGCCCGGTATTACTTTATAACCGATAATTACCGTCGCGTTTCGAAAGCGCTGCTCCACCCTCTCGGGGATCGGGTTTTGTTAAGCGGGGATACAAGGCACGCATCGCACCGTTTTCGCGGCGTCCTTGCGCGCGCCGCGGGGCCCGTCCGGCCCCGCGTGCAAAACTGGGTCAGCAGCCGCCGTCGCCGGTCCGTTTTCTTTGACGAACGGAAGTTCGTACCGAGGCGAATACTGATTTGCGCAACCGATCGAACCGGCCCCGGGGCGATACGCTTCGTCTCGGAATCGAAATGAAACTTGACAGACACGTGGAGAAAGTCAAAACACGGCGCTCGTTTATGTCCAAATTATGTAGTGGGAGCCTACATAAAATACGAACTAATCGCGGTGATGCGGATGCGGACAAGCTAAATTTTCGCGCAACCAGACGATTGCGTCTCCGACATTTCAACCTTTCGTTTCTCTTTTAGAAAAAATTGTTCACGATAAAAATCTCTCAATAAATATAAATTCAGTAATTAAATTAAATATACAACGAAGTATTTTTTTTTTTTTTAGGAAAAATAATATTTAAAATTTTATGAGAAATAAATGGAATTTTTTTCCCATTTCTTTTCGACACTCTTTCGACACGCTGCGCTGGGGTGATAATTTCACCAACAGTGATAACCGTGTCTGATCGGCGAGACCGCATTGCCGTTCGAGATATCGACATCCGCAAAGGCGGTGTGTGTCACGACAGTCGTTAATCGCGCGACCGAGTCTCGATTCCGCTCCATTGGTTATGCATTAGCTCAGTTTTTTGCTTAGCCGACGCTGTCGAAACGCGGGTTCAAAGGTATAAGTAAAGCTCGTGATCCTTGTGCGATTCCCGACTGCCGACTTCGCTATGACAGTAATTCGTATCCTACGATGCGGCCATAAATAAGCAAAACGTCTTGCAATTTTTTACGAATAAGAGAATCACTTATCACCTCCGTGCAACCAGTAGAGAAATCTTGAAATTCTGAAACACTCGATTTTTTAATTTAAAACTTCACGTGACTCTCAAATAATATAAACATTATTTCCCCATTTAATAACTTGTGTGAATTATTGTTATAAAAAAAAAAAAAAAAAAAATTAAATTGGACTCTTGATAAATAAAAATAGAATTATTTAATTAAATTTATAATTCCTGTTTTACGATTCTTTAGTATCTTTAAAAAACTGGACCGTTACCGGTCTTTAGCCAGTCGTTGCCATTAAATTAAAATTGATTAAAAATCTAATTAAAAACTTTTATGATCGAGTTTCTTTTTTGCTTACTTAAAGCGTCAATTTACAAAGGTTTGCGCATTTTTTTTTTTTTTTGATTTTTTTCTTCTGTTGCTCATCGTCGAAACGGTATCGTTCCGAGTAACCTCGTTAGCCGCCGAAGCTAATTAAGACGCGACTATCCTCAGCGCGACTCGCGCTGATAAATACACAGTGTAGTAACGCGGGGCGACATCGTCATTAAGGTGCATGCAGAGGTATACGTGCTATATTCGCGGCACGTTCGCGATTTTGCATTAGCTCTGACAACCGAGACGAAGGCGCGAAAGGCTTCCGCGACGATTCCGCATCCTTTTTTGCGCGTATAATCACATTTCCGACATTGCGTAGCGTGATATTAGCCCGGGATGAACAGGAGGATAAAAACATTTTGCATAAATATCAAGAACGCGGATATAGACAGTAATTTTATGTCAAGCTTTAATCAAACGAGAAAATATCAGTTCGGAGATTCGAATGCAACAATTTTAATTTTGAGTGAAAATATGAAGATAAAATACATCGTTTTTTAAACAATAATTGTAAATATATACTTTCGGTTTGATATTATAAATATATATTTTTAAAATTATATTTATAATAATTATATTTAATTATTTAATTATTTAATAATTATATTTAATAATTATATTTAAATAATTATATTTAAAATTATATTTATTTAAATTATACTACTTTATATTTCTTGAGTATTATGTTTCTAAATCTCTTAAATAATTGTATTATCTCGTCATTGAATTTTTAATTGTTGCACGTAAAGTTTCGAAACTAATTGAATTTAAGTATAGTAATAAAATTTATTAGAAAATAATGAAATGATTCTTTTCGAACGGCATCGGGTGGTTGCTCTTTTGAGAATACTGGGTCAGTATATACTATACTCGAGTATATGCATTTCTCTCAACCACCGTAATGGTCTGCCTTTGTAATGTTCTAAACCGCTCTTATCCGGTGTTCTAATTACACCCTTAATTACACGTGCACGCCGAGAGAAGTCTTTTCATGGCGCGGCCCGAAGTCTGTTCGCCGGCATGAAGTCATTTCCTCTCTCGCGCAGAGCTGCGAGATTTATAAAGACAAAAAAAAAAAAAAGTCCCAGAAATTTAGACACTGCGTATTGAGAATGATATCTCGGAACGAAAGAAGATAAATTAAAATGGAATTTATGAGGAGATTGAATTTTTTTTTTAACCGAGATTACGACTTGTCATTTTAGAACGTAAAGAACATTATTTTTTCGAGCGTGAATTAATCTTCCATGATTTTTCCTCGGCGAAAATTTGGGAGAAATCATCACTTATTGTAACTTTTTTAATTTCTTGCATGTATTTGTATATTATGTTTACTTTAAATTTTCGATTCTATTAAGACAAACTTGGCTAAAAAATCAAATAAAAATTCATAAAAATTTAGTCTTTGTAATCTTTAATTTTATTTGTAATCTTTTCGGCTCCCCCCAAAGTTTAATTCGCCTTTTTTTTTACTCGCTTGCAATTCGAATTAGTGACAGGACTTTCCAATTTCTTACATCATATATCTCTATAACTGAGCCTGAAATTAAAATTCCATTAAGGTGAACTTCTCTTGAAATTAAGCGAGGAATGTATTTGTTTGTCTCGTGGAGATTCAGTTCGCTAGAAATTCTTTTTTCCTATCATTTTTATTATTCAAAAATCACGAAATATATCCGCTATCTATTATTTTCTCTTCTTTTAGCGAGTCCATTTTCTCTCTCATGTTCTCGCGATGTAAACGTCTCAAACATTCCGATCGCCATATTCGCCTTATCTCCTCGCGAAATTACTCGAGAATCGTTGATGTAAAAAAGAGGTTTGACGCGCGTTCGCCAACGGCACGGATGTTGTATTCGCACCTGCCCGGAGTCCCCTCGATCCTGCACCTATGTCGAAACGACCGCTACGGCGCAGCAACTCTGCAGAAATTTCTCTCTTGGCAGCAGCGGTTGCAAACCTGCCCTCGGCTCTAAGCTCGCTTCTGCAATCGCGCAGCTATAACTACCTACATAGCGACTCCGCGTTATGCGCCATCCCGCGTTTTCTAGCCGATAATTACCGTACCACTGCCATCCCGGGGCCTTAGCCTGCTTTTTCAACTCGTTTCGCCTCGAAATATGGTGTAGGATTTAACAAGCGACCGTGCGATAAACATCTACCGTTGTCCGAATATAGTAGCCCGAAAATTCTCACCGGAAGTCGTTCTCAGTCCAAATTTTTTCCACCCAGAATCGATCATAACGAAACTATCGAATCGATTGTAAATATTGAAAGTCAAAATTTTCATTTTAACTTGTCAATCTTTTTTTTTTTTTTTTGTCAACTATATAATCAGTCAATACAAAAATTTCACTTTCCTGTATTATATTCGTGTGATTAATCTCAGAAATATCAAAAATCACTTCCCAATTAATTCCAATTAAACTTACAAAAGCATACAATGTTTTGGACATTTGACAAGTGTACGAATAAATGATGATATTTTTCCATTCTGAGAGAGTGTCATCGCCACAAACTCTCAAAAAACATTTGACGATTCCGGGACACCGGGTATAACGCAGCGGATAGGTGCACCTCGCTATAGGTGAACCACTCGATTATCAACCTGGCAAATGTCAGAGTATCCTGCCGTCGTCGTCGGAACCTGTCCTGCACTCATACAGACCGAGTTCTCGCGCGCGGAAAATATTAGACCTCGCAAAACCCGCAACTAAGTGCAACGTGTAGATTATTGCAACGCGGTGCATAATTCAGGCTCGATTAGAATCCACGTTTAATAGATGTATGAATAATAGATCCCGTCGGAGATTATCGTTCGACCTAGTTTAATGGAAATTGAAATTTAAGGATTCGAAGAGAATTAGAATTTAAGATCTAGAATATATAAAAGATCGGATTTCTTAAATATATTTGATTTTATTATAAAACGATATTAAAACGATTGAAAAAAAAAAAATTCTAAATAAGAATTTGAAACCTAGAGTTCGAAAAACTCTTTATTAGTTAGTTTGGCTAAACTAAAAATGACAGATTTCGTCAAATTAACATTTAAATTGATGTAACGGACTTTAGAGTTTACAGAATTTAATTAGTTAATTTTACATAGAAAGAGAGAGAGAGAGAGAGAGAGAGAGAGAGAGAGAGCGGGGATTGGATTCCCATAGATGGGGGAGGGGAGGGAGGGCTGAATTATGTCGAACATCGTTCATCTCGATAAATCGATAATTCATCAGCTAGTGGAAAGAACAGATTTTGCCTCGATTAAACGAACAAACTTCGTCATCGCGAGAGGAATTTATTTATGCGTGTATGCGTGTTTGCGATTTTAAATTTGATCGAGCCTTTCGCAACGAAGTAAATAAGCGTAATTACGAGATTTAAAATTTTTTACAAAGTCAACTTGTCTTTCGTCGACTTCTTTCCGTTCTTCTCGTTAATCTCGCACTCCATGTATCTCGCGGGGACGTCTCTGATATCAATAATGCGAAGAATAACGCGAGGAGAGAAAGAAGAGTGAGAAATCGATTTTTTTTTTTTTTTTTTTTTTTTTCTTTTCTTTCCATCAGTCCAGAATACACATGTGCATTCGCCATTAACATTCCGATAGAAAGCGGTGACTCATTGCTACTCGTAGAGTATTTTAACAGCGTCTAGAAACTGATGAAAGTCACTCGACGATAACTTTGTCCTACAATTTACCAGCAGCTTGTTTACCGAAAGTCCTTACTTAATTCTTCAAAGGATCAGCGCTATGCTAGGATATCTCAACCTCAATTATACGTAGACTTGAGGGATTTTATCATCGGAATCGAGTCGCAGACAAATTTTATTCCGCATTTTTCATTTATTTCTTGACATATAATCAGCCTTTTCGCGATAATAGAGAGCGTCTTGCGTGATAAATAATTGAATCACTATCTTCGAAGATCAATCGATCATGGCCGAAACGTTACGTTGCTGTTTAAAGATCGACACCATGATCGATAACACCGAAACCAGTTAACGTTCAGAAATATTTCGTATTACGATGTTAGCGATGCTTGATCGATCGATTTAATTCGCGGTAATTCTTTGAACATTAATTTTTCCCCTTCCCCTTTCCCCTCCCCTTTCTTTCTCTCGGCCGATCATCGAAGCCCAGGATCGTCAAGGAAAGAAATTCAACAGGCTCCTCTATTTATCAGCGATGTATTTTGCGGCGATGACCTCACGTGTCCTTCCACTGTCTTCCTCCGGGCATTGCGCGCCGGCAAAAAGGACTATTAATAATCCGCCTTGCTTTCTCATCCTCTTCAATGAAACGCTCAAGATGCGATGATAATTATTATTCATGTAATCGGGAAGAACACGATGCGTTATTTTACATTATATGTTATATTATGTAATAATGTTTTATATATATTTACATCTGTTATAATTATTTCTCTTAAATGATTATATTTAATTATTCTGAATTATTTTTAGACACCATGAATCTTATTAAGATTTCTGGTGTCATAAATCTGTTATAATTCTAGTGTCATAATTTTATATACAACTTGTGTGAGAAGTTAGTTTTAGAAAATCGTTAACCGCATTTTTCTTGTATCAGAAACGGAGATTTTTTTTTTTATTTTTTATGTTTCATTAAATGTAACAATTTTTTTTGTACGCCATAGAATGCGCTGAAAAAGATATTTATAACTTGTATTTTCTAAATCAATTTCAATTCATTTAGAAGCGCGAGTCATACTTGCTATTGACACATGACATTTAATTATTTGATCGTTTAATTTCATTATTTCTGTGTCGGATGGCGGCTTGATAAAAAATCACGCCGGCAAGATATATCCGAGATACGTGCGTTTTGAAATAGCCGTCTAAAGGCGGCATTCAATCGAAGACAATACTCGGCATTACTAGCCCACGTCGCGCACGATAGTCACGTGGATTACAAAAGCGTCGGCGTCATTATGCGTCGCGACGCGACGCGGCCCGCGTCCTAGATAACTCCCGCTCGCGGCGACTTCAACGCCGGCAATACACACGCGATCCCACGCTCGGAGATGCGTATCTCCTGCGTCTGCCTTCTTCCGATCCTCGCCTTTGTTTTGGCGTTGTGTCTTCCCGCCGATTTCTATTCCTCCGCCCTTGCTGTATTCCGTAAGCTCGTCACTTTTTTTCTTTCATCTTGCAATCGATGCGCTTACGACGTCCCTTTGAATTGAAAGAATTCGAGAAATCTATCTGTGCAATCGCAGCAGAAATCTAAATCACCTTCTTGAAAAAAATATCGTAATATTGAAATTTTATTTTTTTATTTTTTTTTTTTTTAATTTTCGAGTTCCTAAGAAAAGGAAGTTAGATTGCAAGGTTTAGTAAGTAGATATAAAAGATTTTTTATATTTATTAAATTAAATTCAAAAATTTGTTTTTTAATTTTAATGTTTTTCTCTTTTATTAAATAAATTCATTTTTTATGGATAATAAATTACTAGCTTCAACTCGATCGATTCAATGTTTTTTTAAGGAGTTTTTTATGACTGTGTCAAAGTTTACGAGATTCTAAATTAGGATCAAAATAGCGAGGAATGCGAGTTGCCCGGATTTTGCCGGCGCCAAAAATAGCGCTGTTAGACAAGGCTTTTATTAGACGCGCTTTTATTTGTCGGACCGCACGTCCGACATGTTTATGCTCGTAGATAAAGAAGGGGCAAGCCACGTGTGTCTTTGTTCCGCGTTTTTCTTGAAAAACAAGCGCTGTTTCTGGACACTCTTCTCGACCGGTGCGCCAGACCGGAATCGAAACGATCAAGATTCCATGCACGATTTCCCCGGACAGGAATAACAGATTCATCCAAAATTCCACGAACGACAAACGACGGGAGGCGAATCTCCTTGTCGTAAAAATCCCTAAACCGACGTAAAAAAAAAAATCGTTCTTAGGAGCGAATTCGGCGATTCATTAAGCGCCCTTTTATTTTGAAACTCGATTCAGTGTTTTTTGTAAAATGAATTATTGCCCGCTCGAAATGGTAAAAAAAGCAGATTTTATTTAAGTGGCTCTTGAAACATTCGATGTTAAAAGATCATGATTCTTGACAAAATCTCATGGGGATATTTAATAATGATTTTCATAAATAGAAACTTTTTATTTCTGATTAAAACTTTGCTGGAAGGGGACACACTCTTTCCATTTCTGAATAAAATTTTCATAAAAATGAACTTTCCATTTTTCTTCCGAATATGGTTTAGAAATTTGGCTTTATTAAATCACGCTCTTTTGTTATCGAGGTTGATTTATTTAAAAGGGAAGTTTCGATTGCGCCTTTAAATTCTTAAATTTCTTTCTTTCAACTTTCCGGATTCAACGCGAAATCCGCGAGTACGACCAGTTTTTACTCGGCGACACGCGCAAAGGTCCACGCGCGCGACACGGTCGCCATTACTGCAATTTTATAGTTAATTAATACTGTGGCACGGTTGCGGTATTGTGAGCAGCTGGAATTTTTCACCAATTATTTGTTTCGCAGGCGGCGATTCATAGCGTAGAACGGAAACGTTGCGGTCGATTTTAAGCGAGAGAATCGATTTCTCGAAACGCCAACGAAAGGAAAAAGAGAAGCGTACGAGAAATGAGAGAAACGTAGATTTATTTATCAATCGATTAACTTTTAATTATCTCATTGCGTTGAAGATACGATTAAGTAAGATGCGATCTTGTAAATATTATTTATTCAATTTAATTCATGTATCTCGTATCGCGATTAATTACTTTATATATGCACATCACACACGAAACAATATATTCTAATATATATAAATGCATAATATAATTATCGATTAGTTATTTATCAATCTATGCAGCTATTTAAATTTATCTATTGTCATACATGCACATTGCATTGCTTTGTCTATTTTTCTCTATCTCTCTCTAAATTCAATTATTTAATGGTGTGTCTTTTTTTTTTTTTAATCTAAACTCTATTGTATACTCATTTCCGTATAGATATTTGTAAGTTTCTTTTTGCTTTTTTTCTCAGGCACTACCGTGTCGAGGAGCGAGTTCCGTGTTTACTCGGCGAGATACGCGCACGAAAAAAATACAATTTTGACGATAATCGCGAACGCGCGCTTTCTCCTCGCATCGCCCGCGTGCTCTCATTTGCATCGTATCGTAATTTTCCATCGAAAATGAGCCGCGCGAATACGTATCACAGTAATATTTCAAGGAAATCATTATTAAATAACGATTTCCTCGAAAATATTTTTCCGCTAATCGCGATTGCTGCATGCGATAAGCTAAGACAACGGGTGTCACGCGCGAAATGCGTCGTCAGTGTAATGCAGCATCTCATCATTCTCTTTCAAATATATATGTATATATATATATATATATATGCATATAATTTTTGAACCTAGTTGCCGTGTAATTTCCTTTCGAAACGTGTGTCGTGGGCGCGCGCAATAATCTCTCTGCCGCGATTGATGAATCGGAGGCTGCGTCATCGCAAAGATTTCTAGCGCGTGAAATAGACAACACCTTCGTCGTCGCGTTAACCTGTAACTCTATGGAGATTAAGACGCGGTGTCGCGATCGACAAAGCGATTGCATACGATTGTATATACGAGTCTATATATTATTATATGCATCAATCGCGCGGTTCATCTCTGTATCTAGAGCTCGATTTTATTTAGATCTTTGTAGTTACGGTTTATCACAAAAAAAAAAATGATGCAGTCAATCACTTTTCGTGTACCTGCTCACTAGCGTTCATCTCTCTAGAAGAGAATAAGGTATTATGATTATTATTGTCATCAAAAGAGAGATGTGTGCTTATTTTACATATTTCATAAAATTGAAATTTTTGAATTCGGAATTTGACGTATCTCTTTCGAGAGAATAGTCGCAATAATGTTCCTCGTCTCGATCGATCGCCGAAAAAGTTCACACCTCGCTGGCCGCAAATAATGCGGCTCGCTGCACTTTCGCAACACGGATAAATATATACCTGCACGAGGCTTGCACACAAACACACACATACATATACGCATACGCGGGCAATCGTTGCACCGCGAGCGTGTACCCACACTCCTGCCCACACACGCGTTGTTATGTGTATGTGTGAGAGTGTGTGTGTGTGTGTGTACGATACCGGAACGAAGCGAGTGACTAACCTCTGTGAATAGAAGAGGCGAGGAGATCTCTGCCAGGTTAATACCTCGAGAAGACTAGGTCGGTCGTGGCTCCTCCACAGAGGATCCTCTAGAGAATCTACGGATAGGAATTTCTCCGAAATTCCTCGGACGGATTAACAACGCGGTCGCGGAGAAGCTCCCGAAACTCTCTCGACGAGAGAGGTCGTTCACTGGTCGACAATCATGTGGTGCACGACACGCTGGATGACGCGAGGCGTCGTCGCGGCTCGACGCTCCTCGCACAGGCGTTAACCACGTAGACGTGTCGACGCGATGTGGCCATGCGACCTTCGTCGATTCCTCGATTCTCAAAAGTTTATCTCTCGATTTCTCGATAGGATGTGACTGGATGCTTGAACAATTTGTATGATGTGAGCTTGAACTCTGCCGTCTCTCCTCGAACTCTTAGAATATAACAGATTCCGATTTCTCTCTTTCGAATTCTTAACAATCTTGACTCAGGTTCTAAGGCTATAATGTATCTTGACTTGTAATAGATTTTGATTCTGGAGATTTGCCGATTCTTGAAAATATAAGCTATATTGTGATTCTCGATTCCTCCTCGAATCGAACAGATTTTAAAACTCTCGAATTTTGAAGATACAATAAATCCTGTTTCTTTAGATTTTTAATCAGACAGAGATCCGGGGATTTTTACTGCCTTCTGCACTCGCGCGAGACGTAGTACATCAAACTGGAATCATCGACTTATCGTGTCTCTGAAAGACCGGAAAGATATCACTCTCACTCGCGCGTATACGTTCTTCGCAATCCACGATCCCGTTGCGTTCGTTTTAACTCGCAGACTGGTCCAAACGGGGACCGATCCTTGCGAGGAGAATCCTCGAGGATTTGCGATCGCTGGACGCGATCAGCGGTACCAGCTGTTTCTGGACGCCGTCGTATACGCGATCGTAAACCGTATTGCTCGCCGGCGACCAAACGACTGTAGGGGCGATGATAGTGGTGGAGCAGGACGAGGAGGAAGAGGAAGAAGGGGAGGAGAAGGAGGAGGAGGAAGTGGTAGGGTAGGTAGGTAGGTAGGTAGGTGAGCACTCGAGAAGAAGGAGAGCCTTCTTCGCGGCGTCCTCTTCCACCTTGCCGCTGCGATCGTCCGGCGATCCTTAGTCTGCCAATTTCAAGTCGCCGCGACGTTATCTTTCGACGATGACGACGAGCGATTTATCGCAAATGCCTAAATAGACACGAGGAATACCTGTAGGAAACAGCTCGCCCCCTTCTCTTTCTTCTTCGGAAATCGGTCGCGACGCAGAGGAATTTTTGGAGAACGACGATTAAAACACTTTTTTTTTTTTTTCTTCGATCCGCCAACTCGGAGCCGTCACGACAATATCGTGCCAACTGTGTCAGCGATCTTTATCGGACGCACCGTAAAAACACGTTTATCAACTCTTTGTCCAACTCGATAGTGTCCACTCGGGGATTCGAAAATCTTCTATTGCTCAAAGAAAACTCTATTTAACGATCTTGAAACGGTCAGAGTCACAATTTGCAAAGATACTTCTAGAGTACGTCTCGAAATCTTTTTGCAAATCGACATTCAACGGGACGAATAATAAATTCTCGCGCACAGCAGAACGACAAAGTAAAGAGAGAAAAAGAAAGAGAAAGAGAGAATGAAAAAAAAGGAGAAGGAGATCGACGGCGACGTCGCGACGCGCGTCGTCGGCGAGATGAGGCAAGCCACTGGTCGGTCCTCGCCGTTGCTCTATGGCGTGCATCATGGCGTGTACTTCCAGCGGTATAGCTTGCGCGAGCGCGGGGACTGAGGGGGATTTGAGGAGGTGGAGGAGATGGGAGGAGGGAGCGATCGGACGCGAGAAAGAGAGAGGAAGAGAGGGAGAAAAAGTGAGTGAGAGAGAGAGAGAGAGAGAGAGAGAGAGAAAGAGAGAACACGCACTAGGTAGGTAGGTAGGTATGTATTTCGCCTGAGGCGACTCCAGGTATAGCGGTACTTGGGTACCCCACCTGCCTCCCCATTCCCCTCCGGGGTCCGCGCTTGCCTCCTCCGTGCCGCGCACGCCTTCTCCTCATCGTCGTAGGAGCGCACAAAGGTTCTCCAACCGGCGATTCTCTGAGCGCTGCACGTGTTACTCTAATACGGACTTGGAGAAGCCTCCTCTCTCAGATCCACGCTAACGCGGGGGAACTGTCGATGCAACCTCAAGGACGTGTCTTTTCGGCCTGAGCCTAGGCGCTTCGACCTACTGCCGCCGGAGACTTCGATGAGGGGTTAAGACATGTTCATCGAGTTCATCGGGAAGAAAATAACACACATATATATGATTATCAATCATTGCGAATGCTGGTCCGGGAAAGATGTAATTGATTAATAGAGAGCGTAGCAAAAGAGTATGGGATAATAATAGTAACGGTGCTATATACTAATAGCAATTTATCCAATACACATATCATGTAAAAATTATTTATCCGAATTTCTTACATAATCTTCTTTTTTTTTTATAATTTTATTTTTTTCTTATTCGAATGCAATTTTGTTTTATTTAAAACTGAAAATTTAAGTTAAATTAAAAAAAAAGAAATTATAGAATTAAAATAAAAATTAGAATTAATGTGACAGCAGTGGACAATATTAGAAATATGTAACTTTTTCGAGAAGACTTATTTATTTATAAAGAGAATAATTGTTTCTCTCTAAATTCTTCTTTATTTTAATTTAATCCAAATTTTTACTTCCGCTTTTACTTCCTAGCTTGTGATATGATTTATTAGTCTATTGTGATTTATCGATATACTCAGCAATCAAGGACAGGTTGTTGTCTATAATCGACAACCCGTCAATACATACTGATATATCTGGCAAATCGAGTACACCTGCGAGAAAGGTCTTTTCACGTATGTATATCTCGCCCAAAGAGAATAATGCAAATGCAAAAGCATGTAAGTAATCGATCGACGGACAATAATTTATCGGGCGATTCTGAATGCGTCTCGGAATTTATTTGATCACTCGCGGCATTCGTGGCATTTTTTTTCGCCGTGAAAATTCCAGCGCCGTGATAAAATTTCAACGCGAAACCGCGGAATCCACCGCGTGGTTGATGAGGCTATTAAAATCATCGCCGATAACGTATTCAAAGGCGATGATCGATTACTCTCACAAAATTCTTTATACGAAATTTTATTGTAAATTTATTTCTTATTATAATTATAATTTATTATTTTATTAATTTATTATTATAATTATATCAGTTTAGTTTTTTTTTTATATTTTATTATATATATATCTATATATATATATCTATATATATATATACAACACA
>JBCAUJ010000039.1:2871500-2888982 GCA_038406275.1 Cataglyphis albicans
TATAACACATCACTCAATAAGTCTCCGGTCTAACTAAGAAAAACAAATTTTTTTTTAGAAATCACGTGGGTCTGTCATTGCCATATATGTGTCAGACCGGGGACTTATTGAGTGATGTATAATTTATTTTTTAAATTACACACAAAAGAATCAATTAAAATCGTTTATTAAAACATAACTTTCGACTAAAAAAAGATGCATCTCTCAAAGTTTACGGGATTCTATTCTAGGGATTAAATGAGTAAACACTCTTTTTGTTGTCGAAACACCTACATTCGACGAATAGATCCGGATCCATGGATCTTGGAAATGTAGATCTCTCATTGTGGCGAGAAAATAAGTTTGATCGAACGGATCGTTTGAGATAGATTGGATTCGCCGGTCGGCCGATCGCGGAAAAATGACGGGAGAAAGAAAGCCCTGACTAATAACCGACGGCGGCCTTGGAAAAATACCGGGGCGCCGATGCAGGCCGCGAATGATGGAGCGCGGGAAGGTGCGGAAGAAGCGCCGCTCGGCGAAAAGGAAAAGAGAGCTGACGGGTTCTGATCGATGATGTCAGAAGGATGCGCCGCTTATCGACGTCTGCACGTGCGCCGGGATGCTGCTGCAATTAAGCCTTTCTCTCTCTCTCTCTCTCTCTCTCTTTCTCTCTCTCTTTTTCCTTCTTCAACAGCCCACCCTCGTCTCGCATAGCACGTGCATACTCGGTACAAGCCGACCAGCACAAAGTCACGCGAATAAACGAACGATACGACGACGCGAGATAGGATGGAAACCGTTCCGATAAATGATAACGCATCGATAACTGACCAAAGCAACTCCTCGTTATTCTAAACACGCCCGAGACTCGTCGAGTATTGCTATTGAATGAAGAGATTAAATTATTCTTGAAATAATTTCATGAATTTGTAAATTTTATGCGGTTAAATTTTTAATAACTAAAATATACATCGTGTCGAAATTTCAAAGAAATTTTTACGTTTTAAATAACATAGAATTTTTACACAATTTGATTTGATTCTACAACGCGATAGAGAAGAAGTAACAGGATGTGGATATTCTTAATAACGGTAACGGCTCATTCGGGATCCCTTTATGATCATTAATTCACTTGGTCGCATTAATATCGCTCTGGTATTATCATTATACCCGGTGTGCCCCGGTGAAGCTCGTTAACGAAACTACGTAGGATTTGGTTGCATCCTGTGTCTGCTAATTGCGCGTATAAAACGTGAGGCGTAATTTTATCGTCGGAGAATCACCGGAAATTATTCTCAGTATCATTCGAGACCTTGAAATGTGAAAAAAAAATTTGACGATTAATTCGTTTAGAAATTAAGATTTTAAGTAACAACGATAAAGCCACTCATGCCACACATATATGTACACATACATATACATATATTTTTGTCTTTGTCGAAATTTCAAGATTTCGGAGAAACAAGGAAAAATCCTTGAGTAGCGATTCCAGCTCGAAGATTCTGAAACTCTAAAATTCCAAGTGAAAAAGACGTAAAGGTAGGGGGAATAATTTTTCTTTTTTTAATATATATAATTTTTCAAATTTTCTAATTCAAATTATCGGAATTCAGAATCGCAAGTTTTCCAAAGTCAAAGACTAAAAGTGTGTCCGCGATATTTCGATGCGAGAGCAGGCAGAGGTTTTCAAAATTGCGGAGAGACGGGTTTCCCAGGGAGAATTCGATAGGGGTTCTTGCTGTGAGAGGCTTCGGACCGAGAACCGGCCGAGCGTGCGGCCGGTCACCGCAGCCGAATTCGTCGACTCCGGTTCCGGTACGCGAGCACGGCGTGCCAGGTGCAACAGGTGAGTTGTCCGGCTCGGGGCCCCGAGCAGACACGGCTCGGCGCGGTGGGCCTTATCCGCCGGCTCGGCTCGACCAATCCCAGAACGAGACCTACATACGAGACTTCCACCACCCGCGGCTACCTAAGGACACCGCGCGTCTACAACCGGTTCGACGTAACTCCCGATCCCGTTAACGCACAGCGCGACGTGTATCGGGCTGGAACTCTTTCCGAGCTGGATCTGCGCAGACTGATCACCCAAAGATCGCCTCTTGCTTAAAAAAAAAAAAAAAAAAAAAAAATCCTCTCCCCCACCTCCTTCCCCCTCTCCCTCCCCTCCTGCCCCCTTCTCTTGTTCTTTATACTTGGAGCGATGTATCTTTTCTTTTCGTGTACGCGTTCGTCAATTTAATTTGAATAGATCGATTCAGCGACTACCGCAGCGATTGCGAGATGTGTTTGTTGATATTGTTAAGAAGAAATGAAATTGTTAAGTCTCACAAAGTAATCTTCTGATGATCGAGCGTAATCTTCTGTGGCGATCATGTTCGAACATATCACGTGCGAGCACATGATTCTTTCACAAAGGTAGCTCTTTAATTTTGTTTACGATTTTCTTAATTACAATAGTCTTGTAATGTAAGACAAGATGATAAGAAAGATAGGTCTCAAAGATTTTCTTCGAATATTAATTTTTTTTTTTTTTTTCTTTTTTTTTACCTAAAATATAGTTAATTATAATTCAATATTATATCAATTGCTAATTATACAAGTATTTTTTTTATATCATGCAATTATTTTTATAATGTGTACAAAAAGGATATTAATTTGTAGATTTTCGTGTCTGATCATATCCCGTCACTTATCCCTGCAAAATCACAAAAAATTTGGACATAAGAAGACTAAGCCTAGAAATTTTAAAAAATTCTAAGAAATTAAAAATATTTTTAAAAATATTTTAAAAATATCCTAGGAACTTCACAAATTACGCTAAGATATAAACTCAAAAATTTTAGGAATTCATTTCTAATTTTTTTTTTCTTTTTTCTTTTTCTTTTGTCGCGATGCATCAACGACCAAAGCTTCGCACATCTCCTTTACATTCCCATGCGGCGACATACGCTCGATCAGTCAAGATGATCCGTCGCGATAATCCCGATCACAGGCAGGACTCTATTCCGCGACTTAGTATCCGCTCCATAAATTAAGCGTGGCGCAAACCGATCCCGTAACGAATGCTAGTTGTGTACCCGCCGACCTACTATATAATTGATAGGAAGAGACCAGCTAGTCTCTGGGCGAATTCAATTAGGAGGCATCGGTGGAGTCGTCGATCCTCCACGATGACACTCGCCTCGATCGATGGAGCATTCCTAGAGAGTCTCGAGAGAAGCTAAAACGGTCCTTAAGAAGGCACTCGAAGCCTTCTTAAAAATAAAGGGGGGAGGGGGGGGGAGGGGGAAACGCAACGGATAAGGCGTGTCCGATTCTACATTGCGTGCTTACAATGTATTACGACTTCGTATATACATTATACGAAGGAATCTCAAATGACAAGTCGGCTTCTCAAGTGTCCGCTGTTACGGGTTCCACCCAGGCGCTCCAGTTCGTGGCGGAAGTTGCGGGGCCGCGAGATTTTGTTTTAATCCGCCGGCACATCTCCAAGAGTCTCTCGTTGCAATCCTAGCCCAGGCGGGAGAGAAACGAGACTCCTCGCGAAGGATGCAACATTGTGTGTGCATCGTGCACGCATAGTTATGCGCTCGTTCTCGAAATGCACTGACGCTTGGGTGCTAATCACAGGCCGAGGTGCAGGGGCGTATCGGGGGCGGCATGACGGAATATATATGCCCCCCCTCTCGGGAGGTCGTCGATCTTGCCGACCCGCCGATACGGCCGTCGGTCTCATTTCGCAGCCTTTATTTTTATTTATTTATTTTTTTTTTTTTTTTTTTACTCTATCGCTAGTATGCTAACATCTATTTCAAATTGGTTGGTATTATTTAAATGTTGGAGATCTATATAGAGAATAAAATTGCGTCAACTATTGTGTGAAGTAAAATATTAGGAGAGATTGATGAAATGAGTAGGGAAATATTAAAATATTTATGTAAAAGAGTAAATTATAATTGAAAGAGAAAAAAAAATTAACGCCTGCATATATTAAAACTAATTTTAATTCATTACAAGATCCATTAAAATATAAATTTATAATTATTAGAGAAAAAATACGAAAGAGAGATGATTGAAATAAATGAATAAATGATTAAAAAAGAGAAAAGAAGGACAGATAAAATCGAGAGACAATATGTAACGCATTCGCTGCGCTAATCTCATGAGAAATGACCGTCCAAAGTGGCGGTCGGCTTTGATTAATTAGCAGTCACGGCTGCCCAACTTGTCATTTCTCGTTGCGCGTACAGTAAATCGTCGTGTACAACCGCAGAATAAACAGCGTTCGCGAACGATTAGGAAAAAGCGCAGCATCAGCATCGTTATCGCTCCACGACGCGTCAATCTCCGCGCCTCATTGTCGATAGATTAAGGCAGATTAGTCGGACCTACTTTCGGATTACGCCGTCGTTCCTCTGTTATGGAGCCCGAGATAGCATCGAGAGATAGTCGAGCAAACACTGCATCAATTATCGACGACATATCGGCGAATTTGTAATCGATTTTCCTTCGGCGGGATTGCAACGAAAGATGCACGAGAAAGGATTGGATCTGCTCTTGCGAATTAAATTGCGCGAGTGCAATGTAAGATAACGGATGAATCGCGTCTCGATTAACTCTCTCGCGCTCTTTCGGAGCATCAATTCGAATATCCTACTTTCCGAACCGCTTCAATCGCCAAATTTTTAAGCGTACAGTTACACGCTTATGAATTTATATAGGCTTTTGAGAGAATTTAATTTCTCGTAGCACACAAATTTCTCTTGATAATTTTTTTGTAAAAAAAAAAATATTAAATAAAATAAATAATAGATAAAATAAATAAAATAAATAATAGATAAAATAAATAAATGAAACGAATAATGGAAAAAAATAAATAAAATTAGATAAAATTAAATAAAAGAAATAATTGGATAAAATGAATTTTTTCACAAAAAATATAAGCAAAATAAATTTATCTATAAATGAATGAAGACGTAATGCGAGCGACGCACGATTGCGGTATGTGTAGCGGGACACTCTGTATAAACGAGCGAATAAACGAGCGTCCGTTCGCGCCGCGAACGCGCGAGTACTCTATCTAAGAGTGCGCGGAAGACGAATAACATTCGAGGCGTTGAAAGATGACGGCTCGGTAGCCGGGACTTTAATAATAAATATACGGGCCACGTAGCCGCGGGGGCTCCATCGGCGAAGCCGAGCCGATCTCTTGGCCACCACGAGGCGCGATCGTGCGGCTCGCTCCACAAAGTTGCTTCTCCACGTCGTCGGTTGCGCTCTACAAAATTCCTCGCTCGCTCCCTCCATCCTCGCGATGCGCGATTATGAAAAATATACTATATATATTTATAGGACACATCACTCAATAAGTCCCCGGTCTGACACATTATGGCAACATTGTTGACAGACCCACGTGATTTCTAAAAAAAAAAAATTTGTTCTTCTTAGTTAGACCGGAGACTTATTGAGCGATGTGTTATATATATATATATATATATATATATATATATATATATATATTTCGAGCGAGAGAACGATGAGATTCTCTCATCTTTTTCGCGATGCTCGGCTATCGAAAGATGTTTGAATTACGAGCTTTATTCAGATATCATATGATCTCTCAGAGTTTGAGATTAATTATTATTATTTTATTTTTGTATTTAAATCAATCACACGTAAAAGTTCGATAGAAATATACCACCTCATCGATAGGGAAAAAATCGATGAAATATATTCGGGAAAATTTACGATTCCTCTTACGGAATATTAAACTTATCGCGTCCCGATTCCTTCGGAGGTGCTTCGTTAACGATCGATAACAACAAAGACGATACGATAGATAGACTCGACCCAAATGCTGAGATTGTTTATTGCTCCGTGTTGCACGATTGAAAAATGATCGCTCCTTGCGAAGGTGCAATCTACACGAAGAGAAAGAGAGAGAGAGAGGGAGGGGAGAGGAAGAGAAAGATATTAATTTCGCCATATCCTAATTGCATTATATGTCATGCCTCGCCTTCGGATCCAGGATATCTTCTCCTGAACCACGGAAATATATATAACTGCGAACATAAACTATAGCGAGACGAAGCTCTAAATTATGATCGCCAAGTCGAAGTCTCACGTAAAACGAGAGAGTCGGGGGACACTTTGGCGGATAATTAGCAGCTGTCGATGTGAACGAGACATCGGTTTCAACTAATTTACTCTTATTTGGATGCGGAGTTCTTCCCGTTCCTGTCAGCCGTTTCGCGCTGATACATAAACAACCGTACTATAGCGACTCGTTTGACGCCTTATCGGAGAATTAAATCACGAATTAAAAATCCACGTGTCTTAGGCATTAGTCGGCGACGTGATCGCGTAAGCGACTGTATCGGTCATCGAGTGCGTAGGTTTGCGAAACTCGATAATTTAAGAATTATTAAAAAGAATTCCAGCGTCTGCTATAATCGATTATTTCATTAATCGGTCATTAATATTAAATATTTTTTTATCAACAATTTTCAAATAATTTCCGACCACATAAAACTTATCTCATATTTTTTACATCTTAATAATAAATAAATATTTATATTGCATTTTTGTCAAAAAAAAGAAATTCGATGTAGATATAAAAAAATCTTTCGATTATACATATAAAATAAATTTTTAATTTTATTACAGGTATTATAACAAATATTATATTAACCTTCCCATTGGGTGCACCTTGACGCGGTGGGAGGGCTCAGTACCTGGAAGGTTTATCCTGAAGGGGAAGCTAAGTACCCAAACGGTTTTTTTCTATCGATATCACTTTTCTTGTGTCTTAATTAATGCGGGAGTGCCGCGCAAAGTATCGCGCGTCTAAATTCGGGAGTGCCGCGTCAAGATTTTTAATTACTTATATCAATTTTACGTGAATGTGTACATGTATGAGTTAATGGACTCTCTGGTGACCCTGTCTTCTGACAACCTGAGAGGAGGAGGAAGCCTAGGACGCATCTAGAACGGCGGCGGAGTAGCTTTAAGGTGAGAGGAATAGTTTATACATTAATTGCATTTATTATCCATGTAATTGTTAATATTAATCATGTACGCGCATTATTTTGTTTTGTTTAATTGGATGATAAAGAAGAGAAAGGACTATAAAATTCTTCCATTAAATATCTGTTTATTATTGTATACATCAAATATAAAGTTCAGTAATAATTTTTTTTTTTTTTTTTTTTTTTTTTTAATTTTGTCTATTGCATACAGATATTTGGATACCTTTTTTATGTATCTGGCGTGTGTTTATCTATCTTATCTACTTAAAAAAAAATTCTACTATCTCGCTATGTCAAAAGCTCGCAAAAAGGAAACTCGAGGGCTCTTTATATGCGACTTGCATGTGCGCCAAATGCACGAGAGATACGAATATATATACGGCGCAGATACTTGGCGAGGATCTCGCGCGCTCGCACGGGAAACTTTCTAATGCCTGCATTAATATTTTTGTGCCTGGGAGCTAGAGCCGGAGTTGCGTCAAAAGGTCGGGCGCTCGCCGTTTCTTGCACGCGCGCCGTAAAACGGCCGGATATAGTACATCGATTTTAACGGCGAGGGAGAAAGAAATGGAACGATGTTATTTCGCTGAATGGATATTATTTCGCGCCGTTTCGGTTACAATTTACAACCGAGCAGCCTCGTCGTTTGCAAATTATATTTAATTTCCTTATATTATTATAAAAAATGAGGAAATTAAATAAAATTCTGTTTCTTCATAAAATACATATTATTATTATTATTATTATTATATATATATATTTTTTTTTTTTTAAATTGTCTGATATTTGTTGTCTTAAAATCGACGCACGCATCCGGAGAAATCTCGGGATCCTCGCTATGGAATTTCGCAAACTACGAAATTCCCGAGCCGTTTTGCGCTCACCTGCGGCTTCGCGATCGCGAATTCCGTTAGCGCTAAATCGGGGGAGAAAAATCTCGATGACTTGGGAAATCTGATCCTGATTTCTTGCCGGCTCGGAACGAAGAAGCAACGGCAGCATCGATCGCGATGTTCCCGTTGAATTAGCAACGAAACGCACGGACTGGGGCGAAGGCGCGAGAAAATTACACGCCTCTTACACACCGGCGGG
This sequence comes from Cataglyphis albicans, assembly GCA_038406275.1. Taxonomy (NCBI): domain Eukaryota; kingdom Metazoa; phylum Arthropoda; class Insecta; order Hymenoptera; family Formicidae; genus Cataglyphis; species Cataglyphis albicans. The sequence goes on from JBCAUJ010000039.1 coordinate 2,879,603, forward strand.
AAGGTCATCGGCGGGACGTACCCGTTCGCGAAAAGAAGTAAGATCGTTTCATTTCAGATATATATCTAATCGGTAATTGTCCCTGATAACGGGAACGCGTGTAACGGGGCGGCCTGATATACTATCGCTTTGTTAGCCCCGCGAGACCACGGGTCTCCGCTATCGATACGGCACGGCATTTCATGGAGGAGCGAGCCTCGAAACGCCCACAATTATCTTCCCGAATTAGATTCCCAGACGCGTAACGTCAGAGCTACAATTAGTTTATAATGAACACAATATATATATATAATAAAATAATATATCATTATATATATTTATAAATATTAATATAGCACATCACTCAATAAGTCTACGGTCTAACTAAGAGAAACAAATTTTTTTTTTAGAAATCACGTGGGTCTGTCAACAATGTTGTCATATATGTGTCAGACCGGGGACTTATTGAGTGATGTGTTAAATGTAATAAAATTAATATTAATATAAATGTAACAAATTAATTAATATAAATCTATTATAATATTTAATACAAATATCTAATATAATTTTTTTACAAATATTAATATATTTATAACTATTATGGGGAATAACATGGATAATTTTTTTTTGTATATTTCGACTCGACATTGAGTTACAACTATATAGATTTGCTAGAGCATTCATTAATTTCAAGGCGCTCATTAATTCTATACCCATTGCACAACACCTGTATATATCTGAGCACAACGATATTTCGATTCTGCTCGTTTACCGGATCGTTTCTCGCGCCGGCGAGAGATATGATATACGGTGCGGCGGGCTACGTAAACGGCTATTAGCGCGGCGTTTAATTAACCCAAGGATTAATTAGTCGCGACAGGGATTTATCCCGACTTGGCAACATACTTGGCAATACGTGAAAAATTCTTGACTTTTTCCGCGCGAAATTTTTCCTTCCCTTTCGTTTTTTCTTGCCTCTCGATTCGAACGATTTATTAATCGTCGCGACGCGGAGCGCGATTTCTATCAATAACTCGTTTATGATCTCTTCTTATAAGCTCTTATCGTCGCCTCCATCTTCACCGGCGAGATAAGCGATCACGTAGCATACTCGATATACCGCTGGCAATAATAGATAACCTCACATTGAAATTAAATGAAAACTCGACGCGATAATCTGCCAATCATTACTCTCATCCTTGACTCTCGTTCAATCGCGAATTATGGCGTGAAACGATAATTACGCGGCACGTAAATCACATTTAACGCTATTTTCTTATTAAAGATTTTCTTTCTTAAGAGGGGCAATTCTAAGCTACAAGTGATTGAAAATAAAACGTTTCTCAAGAAAAAAAGGAGGAAGAATCGAATGGAGCAGAGTCTAATTCTTCTTTTTATTTCAAATAAATTTTATTTTCACGAATTCATTACGTAAGCAAGCTCATCGAAAAATCTATACGCATAATGAAAATTAAATAAATAATCCTAATAAGATTCCGCCATTATTCAATGTCAAATAAATCATGAATTTTTGTAGCGGGAGGCTAACGTTCTTCCCTTTCCCAGTAATATTGAAAGCCATCGAGATATACGAAGGATGCTTGCGAGCTTTTACATAAGCGCGATATCTCATCACGGGCGCGTTTAGGCTTTAATTAGCGGACCCCCCCGGTACGTAACCGGCACGTTCCGATATATCGGCGTAAACGCGTTTTACGGCCAGAGAAAGTCGGTTACATATGCATATATTTAATAAGCGTCGCGAGAGTCGAGTCGTCGGGAACCGCTGTCGTTCAAATCGTTGCAGCAGGCAAATCCTCCTCTCTCTCTCTCCCCTATATCCCATCTCTCCCTCATTCCGTTTTTCAGCCCTCGCGAGACGATCCAGAGACAGGCTCGTATATCTTGCCCCGATATCTCGACGCGCGATGTATTTATGGGCCTGCGAAGAGGATCGTCGTCGGTATCGATTCATTAGCGAATCTCGTAATTGTGTACCTGCCGTGTAAACGTCCTCTCGCGAGAAATCGGCGGCGAAGGCAAGAAAAGGGCGGTACATCGATACATTTTTTTTTTTTTTTTTTTTTTTTTTTTTACATCGTTAATCAAGATAATAATTCGAGGCTGAAAAATTCCGATTAAAGTATTCGTGACGCATTAATCATGCGGATTCGGAAAATCGCGAATTCTATTGAATAATAATGTTGCGTCTACGCGACATCATCATTATCAATCATCTTGTATGATATAGATTTTTTTTTTAATTTGCAAAAAATAAATAAATTTATTTATTTGGCAAATCAAAATAATTAATTTATTATTAGGATTTATTTGATGAAAATTGTATTTATTTTCTTTGTTATCTCTGGAATGTTAAAAAGCTTTCCATTAACTGCACAGCCTCGTCTCTCGCGTCTAGATCCCTTTTTTATTTCTTCTTGTCACTCAAAGTATAATTTCTAGACTAATATTTCATTTTTTTTTATATATCTGATAATATCATATATTAGTCTGGTTATTAATCACATCACATCCTTTAGCACTTTCTCATTAGTTACTTTTTACCTTCAATTACATTCTATACACGAGAAATGATCTCGATATATCGTAGCATTAATCGATCCCACTTTGTCGTATAAATGTTCGCTTTATCACGTGATTTATAATGCAAAAAAAAAAAAGAAAGGACGGTATATAATGATACAGTAAATAAAAATGGAGAATAGATTGTGTGACGACTAACGGTCATTTCTCTATTCGATCTCATCGTCACGTGACTCTTCTCCCTCCGCGATTCTTCGGGCATCGAAGAGTACCGATCGGTTCTCAATCGATTCTCGATCGGCGCGTTAACGTTATCACGTTATTATAACTTTAAACGGCTAATTACGCGCTCGAGCGCACTAGGGAGGATTTTTGTGGAAGATCTTTGCCGCCGATACGCGGTCTCGTCGTCGCTCGCGACGAGGCGCATGTAAGGAGCCTAGAAAGTCTTCGCGAGAGAGGAGAGACTTTTACGCGATCGCTATCGCGCCGACCTAATAATAACAATTTCGTCAAAACCAATAGCCGACGACGATGATGATCGGCCGCGTGCAATCCTCTCTTTCTCCTGGACGAGTTTCTAAAAGCCGATTCTTCACCACCGATCGATCGATCGATCGATCGATCGATTCTCGTGTTGATCCGATAATTCGAGGCGAGTCATCGCGTCCGCAGATCCTTCCGGATATCGGACTCTTCTCTCCATTAGAGAGAAATGTATCGCGATACATTTTCTTATTTACACAAAACAATCCTTAGAGTAATATAATTAATTAGAATTAATTAAGGAAAGAATTCGAGACTCGGAGGATACGCGATGCTCGTTAAATTGGGCAAAAGAGCGAACAGAGATGAATCGAAGAATTGAAATCATTGCGCGGCTAATTAAGAGTTAATATAGGCATAGAGCGTCTGTCATATCCGACTCGACGATGTCTGAAATTCCACAGCGAGTAACTATTCAAAGGACCCGCCGTCCGATTAATCACGAGTCCGATGCACCGTTCCGGGTGTATTGTGCGAGGAGCGCCGAATAAAGGACACTGGCTTTCTCGCCGATTCGGCTATTCGGCAGCTCGCAGGACCGTGTCGCGAAACGTTTGAATGCGTAATTGATCTGTCTACGTCTTTTGATTCGCGAACAGAGAGATGTCTAGGACATCTTTGGGATATACGGGGAGGATAAAATATGCTTGGACGGTGAATGGCGTGCGATATCTCTCCGTACAGGGTGTCCTAGAATCGGAATGTATAGAGGCAACGGCTAATTCAAATATGATTTTTTTTTAACGAAAACCATTTCAGCGATCAAGCCCATTGTTTGTACAAATTTTTTTTAATTTGATTATCGAAAGAGATTTCCTTTGTAAAAGCGTTTCGCAAAATCTTTAAAATAAGAAATTTTTTCTCTCCTGAAATCCAACTTTGACATGTTTACGATCGCGAATCTGACGGAAGAATTTCAGAGACAACATAAAGAGAAGATTCTGTGCGATTTTTGAGCATCCTTTCTCTCCTCTTTATGTATATCGAAGCAGCAGAGTGTGACGATCGTCGTCGTCGATGCCTTCTCGGTTTTCGATTGTTCGGCCAAGTGCTTGATATCGGTATACCGCGTATAGGACGCACAATAGGACCCCGTTGTGTCGTCGTCGTTACCTGCCTCCGCCATTACCGTTCTCATTGTTATCATTGTTATTGTTATTATCTAGCTAGCTAGACGCTATTAACGATTGAAATCGGCCCCGGTTAGATAGTCACCGAGTCATTGCCTTTGCATTGGCGGCGAAGTGACTCTCATTTGTATCGCAAACAAAATATGTAAAATTGCACAATAAATAATAGGAATGTCTATTTCCATTAATGGAAATTATTCTTATAATTTTTTTTTTTTTTTTCTACAATATGAAGAGAAATTAACTGCTTCTATGTCTAAATATAGAAAAATATAGTTTGACGAAAATTATCTAATTAAATTAAAGCAGAAAAATATCTCTAATTTTTAAAATATATAATTAAATTTTTATTAAATTTTTTATACAGTTTATTAATTTAAATTTTGATAACAATATTAATAACATCTTTATATATATATTTTAGTGTACCAGATAAATTCCTATTTTATATAAATTTTATATAAATATTTTGGCGTACCATCTAAATTCCTACAAAATTTCCTCATCTATTTAGAAAATATTAAATTGGTAGCCTATTTTTTATTAAAAATCTTCGTCTTTTTTTAAGAAAAAAAATTAGCACTCTATATCGGCTATATTAGACACTTAATGTTTCTAATTGCCGAACAGCGAAACGACGCCAATGGAAAGGACGGTGAAGTACATTTGATATATCATGGGGCATACTTACAAGTAGAAACGGTCCGATCGAGCGGTTCGATCCTCAGGCGTGGTTGAGCAAACACAAAAGCTCCTCTTCTCGAGATGCAGAAAACAGGTCCCCGGCCAACAATCAGCGATGCATGAAGCCTCCTCGGCCGATTTCACAAATTATTTTCGGCCGTAGATCTTTGCGAGTCACATAGTAATAACATTTAAATAAAATACATTTCTTACTTACATACCTTTCTTTCTTATATTCCGCAGCACAAATTCAATTTTAGCAGACTATACGTAAAGTATATCGAGACTATTTCGAGGACATTCGAGAGAATAATTTTTTAATTTTAATTTTTTAATTTTTTAATTTTTTAATAAAAACAGAATCATAATTTTGCAATTTAGTAATTTATTGATTATTTTCTTTCTTTTATTTTTAATAGAATTTAATTTAATAAAATTTATAAATTTAACAATCAATCATTGAAATATTGGGATCAGAAATTAAAAAAATTATGAAAAAAAAAAAACCGGCGTTGAATCAAATTTTCGCTCGAGGAAAAATAGGCTCCGGTCGAAAGATACAGTTTCTAGATTTCTTCTCCATTAATCTCGTGTCTATTTATTTATAATTGTCTTTGAGATTAAACGAAAGCTGGACGTAAATTACGCGATGGGACGGGCGGGGCGACTGCATCTTCATCTTCGCGATCGTTGAAAGTGTGCGGCGCGCACGTCGTGCCATTATTACAGGCTCGGAGGCGATCATGACCGCGCCCCGTTAATTATTCGTCTCGTCAGGATCAAACCGTTTCGTTGTTCCATAAAACAAGCGACCTTTCCTACGAGAGGCGGCAACGCGCGCGCACCTGTCAGCTGTTCGCGCTCGACGTCAGCGTGTAAAAAAGGCCGTGCTGTCATCTGAAAATTAAAACGGATTTCAACAGATATCAAGGGCTTTTAGAGAATTTATATTCTAATGAAATTTTTTGCAATGTAAGAAGAAATTAAAGCTTAAATCTGTAGTGTAAAAACTGAAATATTTTGCAAAGTTTAGACGTTTTAATAAAAATTAATCGCAAGAGAGAGTCAAATTATTAAAAAACTTTTATTGAGATTAAATTATTTTTGTAGAGAGAATTTATTTTGTGAATGAGACGTGTCTTTCGGACAAAATTTCCAAAATAAATTTATTTCCAATAAAAGTTGAGGTTACTTGTCTTAAAAAATAAAATATTTTATTAATTAACATTATAAAATAAATATTTTTGTTTCTTATACATATATACCCACAAATTATTATTTTGCTAAAATCATAAATCGAATAAAAAATAAATGAGGAAATAGAAACTGAAGTACTTGTTGAGAGAACATTCATTATATCTCTATCATGAATCGCATTGAAACAAAAGCAATGCAGGAGATTAATGATCGCGCGCTTGCATGTATCAAATGAAATGCGCTCTCCTAGAATCAAAATCGCGACGGTGACACGATAGAAGGAGAACATCGGAGAACGGTCCTCTCTTAATTCTGAGACGAGTGCATTAGTTATCGGTCACGGTCGATAGTAGAACGTTAAAGAATAGGGGGAGATCCACCTGGCGCGTTGGCGCTTCCAGAATTTTTTGCCCCCTGCCTTGCCCATTTTGCTGCCTCTTTCTTTCCTCCTCTCTTGCCATGCGTACCCTTTCGCATTTCCCCTCCCCCGTCTTTTCCATCGCGAAAGACAAGATCCTCCCCCCCTCCCCCTCTCGCTCTGCAGACCTACTTAGGGAAGATCGGCCGAGCAGAGGAGATCGCCGCTCCCTCCTTCATCGTCGTTCGCTCATCGTTCTCGCGTCTTCTCTACGAATGATCCGATTAGCGTGACCGATTCGACTCGAAACGAAGTGATGCCAATTACGAAACGTAGGTTCGCGAACTCTGAATCGAATCATGCAGCGAGAATCGATCTAGCGTTTCTCCTTTTGAGATTAGCACAATGAGATTTATCTGAGCAAAGATACAAAAGTGTCGCATTCTGAAAGCTCGAGTTTTATCGAAGGGTTATTTTCTATAAAATAACAGGATGTTTATTTTATGAAAAACCTGGAATTATCTGGAATTTCTCTTGTATCGGAAGAAATCAGGGAATTCTTATGGAATTATTCAGACTCGGGAATTTTTTTTTTTTTTTTTTTTTTAATTCTCTCTGATTATTTTATTCTTACGTTGCAAGTTTTTATTTTTTTTTTTTTTTTTGTTAAAAAAAAAGTGACCACCAATAATCAAAATACAGATCAGAAATAGGGGCAAAAATAAAAAGTTGCATTCGCGCTGAAGTCGCGATTGTGTAAGCGAATATAAATGCAATCGAAATAATTATCGATAATAATTATCATCGTTATGCAAATATGATGCGCGATGATTAAATCCTTCCAGTGGAACGCGACCGGAGGCGTATAGTCCCTCCCGCGAAAAGGGAAAAAAGGAGCCGGAAAAAGGGAACAAGTCGAGCAAATTAACGCGCACATCCACGTGACGCTCGAGCGTTAGCAAGAAAAATAACGGTGGTTATTTGCGGTATAATTCCGGAAGCCGGCTCTTTTTGCGCGCGTCCCGCCGTGTCCTCCGTCACCGCGTCGATGATTGCGTTAACTCGATCCACTCAATTCTAACCGATATGCGCACACAACTTTGTACAGTGTATCAACTATGTTTCAAAATACGAAACTTCCAAGTAGCGATAAAAGCATATTATTTTTATAAAAAAAAAAAAAAAAGAAATATTCGTAGCGTAGAAATTTTGGCAATATGCTTTGATTATAAAACAATGATGGAAAAGAATATAAATTTAAACGATGAATCTCAAAGTATGAACCTTTTGTAGAACTTTAGTAGAATATAATAGAAAAAATTTAAAATTAAAAAGAAATTTAATATAAAAATTTTTTACATTTAGGTAGATGTTTAACACATCACTCAATAAGTCTCCGGTCTAAGAGAAACAAATTTTTTTTTTTTAATCACGTGGGTCTGTCAACAATGTTGCCATATATGTGTCAGACCGGGGACTTATTGAGTGATGTGTTATTAAAGGCTCCTATCCGAGAGTTTGAGCGTATTTATCTGGCAAGCAGGAGCGCTAATGTGAGTTTCGAGTAACTCAGAGTCTGCGAGTGATTTATCTTAATGACGTTGAAATTTTACCCGATCATCTATCAGCCTGGTTTGATAATTAAATCACATTATGTGCGAGAAAAATATGATTAGTTTTGATTATTAATCAATCCTTTCTAGGATTTTTTTTCGAAAATCGCCGTGTATGATTAACCTGCGAAAGCCGTCATTTCTCTTATCAATTAAAATCATTGAATATCGAACAAATTACTAGCACATATCTAGGGATAATAATTAAAATATTTAAATTAAAATTAATTAGCAGTAGAAGTCTTATCTATTAAAATTAAATTATATTACTTTGCAATTTATATAACTATGTTCGTAGTTAAAACCAAGATTTTGTTTACGAGATTCCACGAGATAAAGTGAGATCGACGAATTTGCCCACCCGATTTTAAGCAGATCCTAAAATCTCGCGGGCGGGCCTCGCAGGACAATGATCTCGCGCAGGATACCGTTCGCGCAGTTCAGGGACTAGCGAGAGAAGTAGGTTTCCCGCGAATTAGCATAATACATTTGATCGTGCTCCGTGCAATATCGTTAATAACGCAGTCACGGATACCCTTTCGGCTCGCGTGTCCTTCTCGCAAGAATAGAGTACGCGACTATTTTCTCTCTTTTTCTCTCTACTCGATTTATATTTATGCGTTATTGGCAAACATAAATGGATAACTGAATTAATTTTGCGGTCTCCGGAATCATTTTTATCCAATAAAATAGTCATTTATTGATTTTTCCTCAACGGTTTTTTCCACGTGACAAAAGTCATTCAGAAATCTTTTCGTTAATAAACTCGAATAATAATTCCATATCGATATAATAATTTTGTGTGAAATTTAATAATATATTTAATACATAATATTTTTATTTAAAATTTAATAAAGTAGATCTTGTCCATCAAAATAATATAAAACAATAAATATATAAAAGAATCTTAAATGATATAAAAAAAAATGGAGAGTAAGAGAATTGAGTGGCAAGTACGGTGTTATTATTAAAAAAATATCTGGAAGACGAGAAGAAGTCGATTTCGACGCTCGCGTCGCTCACCAAATAAATTAATAATCGAATAAACGACGATGTGTTTCTCGACATGCGACTTTACAATCAGAATTATAGACCAACAATGCGGCAATGGTGCAATTCATACGGTGCTCATAATCGATTTTCCGCCGTGGATATCGATCGCACGCGCTCGCCAAACCTTGAATGTTCATTTGCAACTTAATGAACAGACGACGCGAAACGTGCTCAAAAAATAACGAATTCGATCCGTCGATCTTGCTCTCTCTCTCTCTCTCTCTCTCTCTCTCTCTCTCTCTCTCTCTCTCTCTCTCTCTCTCTCTCTCTCTCTCT
>JBCAUJ010000039.1:2889082-2928888 GCA_038406275.1 Cataglyphis albicans
CTCTCTCTCTCTCTCTCTCTCTCTCTCTCTCTCTCTCTCTCTCTCTCTCTCTCTCTCTCTCTCTCTCTCTCTCTACACACGCGTACACAATCGGCACTTTTGAGAGATCAAATCGAAAATCTAATTACCGTCCCTTTCAGCCACAGCGCGTTATAAAACGCTCATTCGAATCGATTCGCGATTCTCGACCGACGATTCGAGTTGCTCGCACAAAGCAGTCGTTTATGACGAGCTGTCTTGAAGAGAGTCTGTGCTAAGAGTAAGGAAAAGAAGATCAGGACACAATATATAGAGATAAGTCGCGAGATATAGCGATAAGTCGATGTTAAGGACTAAGTCTTCTCTAGCAGTATGAAAAATTGATAATTTTTAGGAATTTTTTTTTTTTTTTTTTTTTTTTTTTTTTTAACTCTCGACCAGATCCATTAATATTAAAAAAATCTCCGGAAACTTAATTTTCTTTTGTTAAATATAAAATCTCGTAATCTTCTTATGTCAACGCAATTTCCATGTATTTAAAAAAAAAAAAAAAAATAATAATAATGACGATTCAATAAATGTTTCGGGAGGCGTTCATCAAAAATACGAGGATTTGATAGAGCTACTTAAACTCAGATTTGAATAGAGAGAGGATTGATGCGGGCTACTTAAGGACCAAGGGGAATCGTTCGGGTTAGTATAATTTTCCGGGATAATATTGGGTGGAGTAACGGAATTGCGGAACTAGAGTAGACTCGACGAGCAATTATCGGGTCTTTATCAGAGGGGGAGTTTGCGGCGATTACGTGACCTTTCACTTTTCCATAATTTAGTAACTCGATCGGCTACGTGACGTAAACGCGATCGTGTTGCATGCCGCTAAACACTCGCGGTTACGATGATTTTAACACACCGTTCTTTAATTCAATCGATCGTTCAACAGATCGTCCTCTCGAGAAAACACGCACCTTTATGTTACAATAATTTATTATCCGTTTATATATTTTGTAGATTTATTTTAAGTGTTATATAATTTAATACAATTTTATATATTTTAATTTTTTTTTTTTAATATTTTTTACTTTTACTTGCATTTTTTGTACTATTTTAAGTCTAATCTTATATAATAATAAAAACTATAATTAAATTATGGTATTGTCATTTTTACTAAATTAAAATCCACATAAATTTGAAATTTCCGGAATTCGACATCTCGTATTAAACAACCCGATGGATTGCTCCATTTAAATACGATTTACTATTTAACGTTTGACCCTTGTAGAGAGACGCGGCGTGTTAGACTTTTGCAGTCAGTTTGCGGCAAATCGCTTATCTCGAAAATGAGACTCGCGGGGCGACTGTCTCAAGGCTTCTCGCGCGCGAAGTATTTATTTATTCCCCGATTATATATGGGACTCTGAACGAGACAGGAATTGGGCGATCACGTTCCTGTCCGTAAGGTGCACACACCGCGATCATAATCGCGATAGTATTCCGCCTGCTCGCGCATACACACACACACACACACACACAATGTTTGCCGCGACACGCCGCGCGAATTGCAATTCAATGCAATTACTATGTAAGTCGTCGATCGCGATTCGGATCCACGTTTCTTCTTTCCTTCCTTCTTCTCTCTCTCTCTCTCTCTCTGTCTTTCTCTCTCCCTCCCTCTCTTTCTTTTTTCTCCTGCCTTCTTTTCCGCGAGCCAAGCTCGCCCATCCGTGAGAGTTTGCAACCATTCATCATTGAAATGTGCAACGTGCACAGCGTTGCACCAGCCGTACTATGTACGACCGACACCAACGCACACTCTGAAAAGAGATGAACATATGATTTCATCTGTAGGTCCGCGCAATTGCGTCGTCTTTGTCCGAGAATCAGTCAGATGATTGTTATAATAAAAATATTGAATTTAAAGTTTAAATTGACGGAATTTCATTATAAATATGATTAATTGTTTGTGACGGATAAGATACGAATAATTCTAAAAAAGAATTTAAAAAAATTTATTTAAAATTATTTGTTTAGGAAAAAGAGATTCTCAAACTTAAGTAGAAGAAATAATGTTTTAAGGCAGATAAGTTTCGGAGTGTGTAATCTGAATATCGTCGAGATATATCTCTTAATGGTAAAAAATATTGAGCTGACTCCAATAAATATACAAATAATTCGAATATTCAAAAGAAAATTATTTAATGAAGATGTAGAAAAATAATTATAAAAATTTAATAATAAAGCAACTTGAAAATTTGAGAAACACATCTCGATGAAAGAATTATTTTACTATCGTGGTACTTGATTATGACTCGAATAAACGTTTTATAAAATCGAAGATTTCAGAATCTGACAGGTTTGACAGATGGAGCTTTACGAAAATTTATTTCGCATGAAACATCGCGAGGCGGAATAAGAAGTTATCGGCGACCCGATTCCGCCGACGATAAAAGGAGATAAATTGCGAACGGAGGCTGCGGTTTACGACGAGTCCCGGAATGATCTCTAAATGACTGCAAGCACTTCAGAGCGATCCGAGACTTTCTCTCTTATGCGTCTCGTAAAATCACGCGTTTTATGTAAAATCACGCCGCTCTCGCGTTAAAATGTCGGCGAGAGCAAAAACGTACAGGATCATCGAAAGCGCACCACCTTTCCTTCTTCTCGTTCCGCGTATTCGGCATTTACATCTTCCGTACCTATATAAAGGTGTCCCAAGAGTTGGCGCGCTCTCTTCTGGACGATTCGCCATTTTAACGCAGGATATCATGAAAGTATCTTTTTCCTAACACCTGGTACACCTGGTCGAGATGTGTACCTGCTTCCAGGAAATCCGAGAAACGCCGCGGGCTAATCGAGAGAGGTGAATCCTCCGAAACGGAGCGATAACTTTCCTCATTCGAGTTTCATTCGTCACGCTTTTGCATAAATAAATAAATAAAAAAAATAAATAAATAAATAAATACATTTTCACGATTTTAATATAAATTATTAGTATAAATTCCATTGAAGTGAGATAATGAATGCGGCGCTTTTTTCCAACTAAACGAGGCGGATACAATTTCAATGGCAGCAGCCGCCGGACATTGTTTCTCCCTCATATCGCTCCAGAAATCATACTTCAAGCTTGCACACGATCGCCACTTTCAAATAGTCTCTGCCCAACTATGCGAACAGCGTTGAATTAACGACGCGATTTCTAAAACGAGCGAGCGCGAGGAATATCGCGCGTCTTAGTAGCGCGATATCGTCCGATACTTTATTCTCTCGCATGCCGCGAGCGAGAAATTAATTGCGGGATATATGTCCGAGCTACTTTAACATTTTTTTTCGTAATGTCGGATTAATCGCGAAAGACGATTCGATATCTCGCCATTTCAATTTCTCACGCTCTCTGTCGAGAGAGAGAGAGAGAGAAAGAAAGAAGTACTTAGTATTTTAAAATTCTTTACGATATTGTCTCTCATAAGGAAATAATGAAATTTTCTTATCTTTATCATTGAACAACTGCAATAATTTCAAAGCACACAACTCTTTTGAACGAGGAGTCTCATAGAAATCTGTTTTTGTCATTTTACAAAATTTGCGCCGTCAATTCTTTCTCCCTTTTCGAATAAAGTAATATATAATATTAATTTCCGTACTTTATTTTACATAAACTAATGATGTTCCGGAAGGAAAATGAGATCTTTATAATCTTCTCGCGATATGCACACACTCCATATTACACTCGCCTATTTAAAACGTGAGATAAATTACACGGGGCCACAAAAAAATAATAAACCTTATCGGTCGACGATGCGCGCAAGACAGGCTGAAATTAAATATATTTTAAATTTATTATTTTTCTCGCTGATGAGGGGAAAGTTACGGTTACGCGACGCCATGGTATCGATTCTGCGTTATTTAAATGAGTTTGTCACGTTTCACGACTGTCACATATAACATGCCAATAAACCGTGACATGTAACGCGTTAAATGAAAGATAGAAATATTACTTAATTAGAAAATAATCAAATATAAATTGAAATTCAAAATTATTTATGAAGATACATGAGTTATCACTTCAATTAAATATTATGTATTATATATAAAAAATATATAAGAGAACACCATTTATAAAATATAAAATATTATTATAAATAATACATAATATATAAAAAATAATAATATAATAATTATATATATATATATATATATATATATAAAATTATATATTAATCTAATAATATATAGAAAATATTTATAAGATCTTATTAGACTTTTCGACTCTTATTTCGCAATTTATTTTCACGAAATTGCAGCACAAATGCAATTACACCGAAGAAGCAACACGCGGCATATGTGCAACACGCCGACGCGAAGCGTTGAAGTTTCTACGCGAGCAACCTAAACGCATATTGAAGTCTCTACGAAATGCGTAGGGAGCGTCGCTTACCACTCGACTACGTTGACATGGTCCTGAAGTATCGAGGTCTCCGTTAAATGCTTCTGGAGATTTCAAAGCGCGGTGCGGTTGGATGGTTCGCGCGGGAGAGACTTCGTGTCGGCATGTTGCATGCATGTCGTAATCGATGGTATATCGCCGTTTAAATTCCGTTTAAATAAGTTGGCGAAATTAAATCGCAACACGGTATTACGCGTGCGCGCGAGCGCAACGTAATTATTTCATTCTAAATTTAATATGTGGAAGGTATATCGATCTATTTGCAATGCTACTTAATTTTTACCATGATTTAATATGTTATTTGATATATTTTTTAATATTATTTAATATTTTGCATTCGCGAATTCTAAGAAATTATTCGATTAAATCAACTTAAGTTCGATTATCTACGATACGGTTAACTCGATTATCCAAGATAATTAAATTCCTATGTAAAATTCCCATATGTCATTTGATTGCATGTTATTTGTTTGCCGTTTTTGAATTTTTATTTGCGCACTTTTAAAGAAATAGTTACCACAAAAAAAAAAAAAAAACGAAATAATTTCACATTAATTTCATACCAACTCTCAACTCTTTAAAATTAAATTTTTAATTAATTTAATAATGAATTTTTAATAACGTTATTAATAAAGTTATTAATAAAAAAACTTTTGATGCAGTCACAATAGCATTTTTTAAAATTATTATTATTAATTATAATTATTATTATATCAACTTTACATTGATTTTGTATAAATTGCGCCTAAATAAATAATCTAAGTCAATACTTATTGTCCCACACTAAACTCGTACAATAGTCACTACTTGTTACTATGCGCGAGTATAAATACAGCTCGATTTACATAACCGGGACTAGCTGGGCCTGGTTATAAATATGTATCGAGAGTCTTGTCACGAAGATTTGCTCGCGCAAAAATTAAATCGCTCCGCGGTATAATAACGGATATAATTAATAGTTCTATTATCGGAATCTATTTTACGCGGCGTAGAGAAACGCTGCGATACAAAAGCAACTAATGTATTTGCGGTCGTAAAATTTTCCGCTAAACTCGTCTTCCATTCTATTATTCACGCATGGAAATTTTTTTTTTTTTTTTTTTTTTTTTGGTGATAACCAGCATGAGATTATTGCGTAAATATTTTATAAAAGTACGCCGTAATTTAAAAATAGGCTTGAAAACATTTTTGGGTTTATAATTTGAGATATATAATTTTAAAATAAATATAACTTTTTTTAAATCTAATTTTTATTGCTATTTTAATCCCTAATTTAATGGGAGATTCTTAATTGAAACATAATACGATATACATATTTGTATATGTTTTTTTGAAATTTTTAGATCGATCGCGTCTTCGTGTCGGTTCATGTATCGAGACAGAACCCGCGCGCGGGGCGATTAAAAAGAAACGCTCGAGCTGCTCACGTAGCTTTTCACGGTCGCGCGATTTCGATAAATCGTGCTGCTCGCGTGGATTGCTGCTTGTGCGAAGCTACATCAATTCAAACAACTCGTAGAAAATCACGCGGATCCTCTCTCGGTCCGACTCTTAGATGAAAGTAAAACAGCCGCCGGGGCTCTCGCATATATATTCTCGCCTCGCGCGTTGACCCATTAACGGCCGACGTGCCATTTTTTTTTGTTTTTAAAGAAAAAAGATTTTTATTATAAGTTATTAAAACACAGTGTGTGTGTGTGTGTGTGCGCGAATAATATTTCACGTTCAGTCTGCGAAATTGGAACGCGACTTTCTATATGCAGAAGATAAAAGTTGAATCTATCTATTCAAAACGCATTCAATATATTAATCTGAGATCTTTAAAAATCCGATGATCGTTTAAAATTTTTTTCCGAGATTAATTAATTAAATTTTTTATGAAACGTAATTTTTTTCGAAAAATATCATCTCGATCGACAATGTCGTTGTGTTTCTTAAACGAAAATAAAAACAAGGGGGTTTAACAGGAGGATGGCACGTCAGTCTTGGCTGCTTCGTTGTCGATGTCGTTGAACTTGACCGAAGGTTTCACTTTCCTCGAGCAAACTATTGGGGAAGAGAGGAGCACGTGAATAATTCATGCGCGCCCTGTTCCACAGGATGAGCTACTTAATGATTCCTTTTTCCTCAATGACCGGAGCCTCGTACCACCACTTACATATAATATCGGGGAACCTTGAACCTAACCATCGATGACCTCAACTAGGCCTTTTTACAAGAAAAAAGGCCCTCAACTAAATCATCTCGAAATAAAAATCTCGCCTTTGTCCAAAAATCGATTAATCTCAAATTATTTTATCTTAATTTTTAATTCTGCAATTTTTATATCAAAAATTGAATTAAATTTATCGATTGATACAATAAAATACAATTATAAAATTTATAAATTTAACGCGAATCCGAATATATCAAAATTATCATTGTTAATTATATAAAGTCGAAGATCGGAGGAATAGCGGAATTGCGTTTCGGCGGGTTGTTGCGAAATTTCGCGGGACGGAGGAGGAGAATGCGTAATCGGCCGATGGCAGCGCGTTCCATTTTCATCTAATTGGCCGCTCGCTTTGGATTTTGCGCGCTCTTAATTGCGGCTAGGAAAGTACCAGCGTGGCCGGCATAAAATATCCTCCCTGCCCTCCTATACCCGCAGGAGCGGAATCTTCGGGACTGAACAAACGCCGCCGCTAGGAACGCTTCTTGTTTTAACTCCTTCTTTTGACATAACTGCACGGTTTTTGTATAAATAGAATCGAGAGAGTCGCGGTTCACGGGAGATTGAAAATGTTCTCGGAAGAGTAATCTTTTAACCCACATTAAATGCAATAATTATAATGCAAATAATAAAAAATTTTAGTCATAAGCTAAGCTTTTATATTATTTTCCGAAAATAATTTATATAGATTATATAGATTTTTATTAAAATTATAAAATTTTTAATCTTATGATTTATTTGTAATAATATAAGTTTTATTTATATATAATAAAATTATAAAATTATTTTACGAATAATGGAATTACAACAGAGATCACAACTCATTAGATTGATAATTTCATATAAAACGCATATATTTATAGGTATAAAATTTCGATATGAAAAAGGAAAAGAAAATATAATGAGTCACGCGTGTTACGCGTGTAAATGCGTTCGCAAGTATGTTGCATGACAGGTCGCGGGCTGAAAACGATAAATGTCGCATTAAGAGAAGACGCGGGGCGGGAGGGGTGTTTCGGATCAAAGTTTTTGCGAGACAGAGAAACTACATATTCTGCGGTCTGAGCCGAGGGACGAGGCACTGGGACGATTACATTAGCTCGGCGCGATGTTTATCGACGCTGTACGCACGATTAAATTGATTTATGGATAAACGTTAGAGGCGGCGGCGGCGATGGTGTTTATCCGCCAGACTCGTAACCACAGCACAAGAAACCTCTCGCTCTCGTATAATTTTTTTCTTTTTTTAATTCTTCATCATCGTCTTCTTTAAATAAAAGATAATTTTTATTTTAAAAAAATATTCTAAATAATTTTTATTTAAAAAAAATTATTCGAAATATAATTTTTATATCTTTCTCTCTCTCTCAAAAAAAAAAAAAAAAAAAAAAAGATATTACGAGAATTATTTTATATTTCGATTTGATGGCGAACTTGTAATATATCTGGAATTAAAATTTAAACTAGAAAAATGAATTTTTTTTAATGAATCAGGGCGCGTTCTTTTCTTGTCACGGGCATGTAACTCACCCACGTGGATAGTGGGTGTAAGCCGCCATTGGAATTCGATATTATCTGCTGACAGATACGAGATCGACTGGCGCGCGTGACGCGCTTTTTTTCCCGCCGTTGCGAGCGCGTTTCTCTCTTTTCCATCGCGATCGCACGATCCCTTAGCCTTTAGCTTACAAGAGGGAATGGACGATAGAATTCGTGCAATTTACATTACGATCGTTATCTGGCGACGTTCAATCTAACTAACGGCGCGACCGCCCTTTAACAGCGATAACTCTGTCTCCTCGAACCGACGTAGATTACGAGCGCAATAATAACGATAATGACGTCGGCGACAACATGAAACCAGGACAAACGAAAGGCTCGGGATTCGAGAGAAGGGCTGTGCTGTGTCTCTCTCGATCGACCCGATTAAAACTGACTTTCATGGCCAATTGGCGAATTAATCGGCAAACTAAGGCTCGTCTAAGGATCGATAAGGAGATCCAGCTGTCAAAATTTTGCTCGGTACATTAAACATTAGAGGTGCCTCGATTGCGCCTGTATATTAGTTGAACGTAAAAAAAAAGGGATGTAAACAAAAATAATGTCGCGGATGAACGCTCGATCGTCAATTATCTCGAGAAATGTCCGTCTTTCTATAGCCGGAGTCGAGATAAAAAGCTGCGGATTGCGACGCGGTTTCGCGCAAGGAATGCAGAAAATATTCCGCGCGTTAACATAGTTACTTGAATAACTACGCCAAGCGTTTATAAGCGTCTGTACGGCGGGGAGGTTTCTCCACTGATGAATGCTCTAGCTACACATTTTCTTTGTTAATTATTATACTTTCAAATTTGCATTTTTTTTTTTTTTTTTTTTTTTTTTTTTTTCGAGAAAAATTAATTATATCAGCGTCTTTCATTATCCAAATTTGCGAAGATCTGAATGTTCGAATAAAAAAAATAAGACTACAAAATTTTTTTTAAGTCATATAAGAGAAAATGAGCTTAAAAATGATAAGAAAGTAGGATATGAAGTGGAAAAAATAATTTTCTCGTGAAACCTGACGGATTAATCTCTCTGAAAAAGACAATGTATACAATGTACACGTGTAAACATTGTATATGGATTGAGCAAAAAATCGTTACGTGTAGACAAGTGTTTTTGAGATGACGAAATCGGATCACAAAGATCGATCATGCGCGTCAAAAAGTTTTTGTCACGACTCCTGCGAGTGGACATAATCAAACCACAAACATTTATCTTTCTTTCATCCTTATTCCTAATCAAATTCTCAAGAAGCGCATTGCGATCTGACAAATTTCAAGCTTCAATTATGAATCCGTCTCCTCCCTTCGCGAAAAGCGCCTTTACGATCAAACAAAATATAACACAAAAATTTGTAGAATTTTGAAAATGCGAGTTTGAATGCTGCAGTTTTGGATTTCTTTCCGGGGAAAAAAAAATACTTAATCCCATTTAATTAGAAACATTTTATCTCTCGTTTTCTTATTCGGAAATTGTTGAAAATCAACACTCCAGATCCGGTGTTTCGGAGTTAGTCCGAAACGCTTGGTGTTCGTCGACCGATTTGTGGTTTGGGAAAAACGAGCGGATGATCGAGCGGAATTTTTGACACGCGTGACTTCGAATTGAACGATCTCGTTCGCGAAGTCATATAATTACGGCGCGCGGACAAAGGATGTGGAACGCCGCGCGAAAAAGCGCGCGTGACCGACTCGTCGTCGTCCTTTTCGTCGTTGTCGTCGTCGTCGTCGTCGTCATCGTCGAAAGAAAGAAAGTGACCGTACGAGCGCAGTTTGCTATCTCGAAGGGGGGAAAAAAAGAAGGCGGTCGGAAGACGACGAGTTTTCGATCGAAGACGACGAAAAAACGATCCGGCTGGACCAGCTCTCTGTGCGATTATATATTTTTTTTTTTTTATAACAGGAGGGGGAAGGGGACACTCTCCTTAATAATATTCCAGTGTTTCTTATCGAACTGTTCGTCGACCCGAATATTCTCTTTCCTTTTCTTTCTTTATGATTAAAAGATCCGCATCTTTTACTTCATATCCGAATACAAAACTTAAATTTTAATATAATTATAAAATTATTATTAACTATTATAATATCTTTCTTAGATTATTCTTAGTTTCTTTTATAATTTTTATGCTTATTTTTCTTGTATTTTTACTGTTTAATCACACATATTTAAATGTATATATAAAGATTTATGAAAAGTATTACAAAGAAAAATATTAAAACAATTATGTATAAAAAAGAGAGATGGAAAAAAATAGATATTATTTTTATAGTATATAATTTTAAGAAAATTTCGTAGCCTCTCTATCCAAAAATAATCTTCAATTTGTATAATGAAAGACGGATTTATTCGTGTAATCAATTCATAATTAATTTTTGAATAATTTCCCGGATCTTTGTGATTTTAAACTTTCTTTCTGACAGATTGTAACGTCAATGGCGCCAACAGTTATCCCGACGTCTCTTTAATTTAAATCGCGATTCGCTAATTTACACGTACATACACATTCATCCTTCTTCTTTACAATGCGCTGAAAAATGTGCATCCCCACGCGACTCTACGAGTAGTGCACAATAATAGCGCGAGTCCTCTAAAGCCAATGAATCGTACCGGCATTGTAAGAGGCCCGGATAGAACGATGTCATTTTTCATATCGCGCCG
This sequence comes from Cataglyphis albicans, assembly GCA_038406275.1. Lineage (NCBI taxonomy): Eukaryota > Metazoa > Arthropoda > Insecta > Hymenoptera > Formicidae > Cataglyphis > Cataglyphis albicans. The sequence goes on from JBCAUJ010000039.1 coordinate 2,899,921, forward strand.
AGGGACACCCGCGGGCGACGCGTTCATATAAAGAAAGAATGAAATGAGAGAGAGAAGAATCGCGCCGATGCGATAATAATTGCCGATTTTATGCAATAATGAAAGACGCCCACCTAGAGAGGACTCATTAATTGACGGCGAAAAGAAATGATTCTTCCAACTTGTCGCCATTGTCATTAAGATATGTACGTTTGACACAGAAATCCTAGCGAAGAATGACAACCTTCCGTTTTTTACTTTCGCATATCTTTTCTCTAATCTTTACATTATGATTGAAAGAACAATCGATACATGATTCTTGATTAATAATTTTTAATGAGATCACCGGATCCGGGAAGGAAATTAACGGCAGCGTTATTTTATTAGCGATTCCTTCGCGGAAGTACAAAAGATTACATCTCTTTCTCTTTCTTTTTTCCCCCCCTCTCGTCTTGTACATACGTCAGGGACTCAGAAGCGTGAACCAGGACTCGCGTTCGTCTATATGCCAGATATGTCATATATGTGCGTACGTTCCAAGTGACGCAATCGGATGCCAATGGATGCAGCAGATACTGACGTGCTCGTGTTTGGCGGATGCTACCGCCTAACGGTCGCTGATATATAAAGCCACACAACACACACACACACACATACAAATATAGAAGTAAGCAATACATAGAAATAAGCAAGCGCTCAGATTCGAAACCACAAACCAGTAGCGAGACCTCGATGACGTCAGGCTTCATGAATGGATCTCAGAAGCCTCAAGAGATTGTCGATCCGACCAGAAGAGGCGTAAGCTACCGATAGCAAAATTCTGAATTAAGAAATCGATCGATAAAAAAATCTTCTGCATTGTCGAATTGTTGATAATTAAAAGCAATTATTAAATTGCTTTCAATTATTGCATTGCTTTAAATATATGCCAAGCTCAAAATATTTTATATGCTGTGTGAAATGATTTATGTTAATATTTAAAAGAAATGATTTAATTTTAAACTGGCAATGAATGTCATCGCGTTGATTATATGTAATTAATGTTAATTTTTAAATATTTTTTCAATCAATATAAATTTTTCAATCACTAATAATTTTTTTAATCTTTAAAAGTGGCAATATATTGGCGAAATAAATTAATAGTAACGTTAATGTGACTTAAGTGTGTGTAATATTTAATTATACATATATCTAAATGTATTTTTATTTTATTTTGTTATTACATAAATCTCCACGGTGCAATTTTAATGTTTTTTTTATAATGTTTCCTTCAATTATTTTAATTACATATATTACCATGTAATTTTAAATTCGAGAGAAGGAACATTTATAAAATTAATATTTCAGTCAATAAGCGCGAGTTTTGATTATACCAAAATTCATTATATTATTAGAAGATTGTATTAACGTAGATTTCTATTTAATTTTATATGGATTTCTGTTTTGTGTTTAATTTGATTATACTCATTTCTTCCTACCTTGTAGGATATGTCGTAAAATATAAAATCTAAATGCGATAATAAATTAATGAGATTCATGCAACAGACTCCTCTCGAGGAAAATATCATAAAAGAAAACCTCTGGCTCGAAAGATCGCAAATTCGAAAGCTAGCGATACTTCGAAGCAATCAAAGCATTCAAACAATCTATCTCTGATTGTCAACAAAAATCACTCAATGTCATCCACAATATCACCTACAATGAGTCCTCTGTCCTCTGTCGCAGAGTTGAGTTGAATCGATTATTAAAAAAAAGACTTGACACGACGATTCCTTATTGAATTCCCCAATTTCGTCGATTCTTCGGGGACGAGGAGGTCTCTCCGTTTAAACGGAGGTCGGTGTATGCGCTGGCGAACGGAAAATCCCGGTGAAAAGGATAGTACGATCGTGTTTGTTGTAGATCAGATAAACGAACGGGTGATTGGCGTTGAAGATGGCGGGCTCGGTGGGTCGGCTAGAGCGGAAGGTGAAGATCGCGGTGGCTGCGGCCGCGGTGGTGCCTTCCTCGGTGACCTCGATGCGGGCGCGATGAACGGCATCGCCAAGGTGCAAGCTCGGCTCACCATCGGCGACGAAACCCCGCAAATCGGCCGCTCCGGGTGTCAGCAGTTCTCCGGCGCCCAAGGCGTGCAACAGCTGACCGAGCTGCAGCTCCCGTTCTAGCTCGAAGCGCGGTAGGTTAATCTCGACTTCCCGAGGCGGCATCCCGTCGTCCAGCAGCTGACGTAGCTCCCGGGAACCCTTCTCGGTTGCCAGTCGTTCCACTAACTGACGAATACCGTCCTGCGGCTCGGAATCCTGAGAAAGGGTCCGTGCGGTGGAGAACGGCGGCAGCAACACGAACATCGATATCTCGTCGCCCTTGTAAGGTAGCTCCAAAATATACGCGCCTAGCTCCTCTGAGACGACTGAAACGAGAAATATTAATTTTAAGATTAGAAAAGAATTCAGAAATATCAGAATAGATTAAAGATCTAGTCTATTTTAGAGCACAGTATAAAAAGTTTATGATTTTTAAGAATCTTTTTTTGTAGAATATTAGAAATTGATTTTTTTTTTTTATGGTTTGCATATATTTTTATTGATGTTTAAGCAGTACGTCAGTATTTTTAAATCTTGAATACGTTTACAAATGAAATTTAAATTTATTGCATTAATAACATTTTCTCACCGTGATTAAAGTTTCCCTTCTGGCGCATAAAAGTAACGACAGAGTTTTGCGCGCCGGAAGCATAGAAGATATCGCGTTTAGAATTCTTGGGATCGAAGCGCTGGGCCCACAGGCCTTTAAAATAAACCGCGTTCGCCAGAACCAGATCCGTATCCTCGGTGATGCTGCTGGGCGGCAAAAGATCGCGGATATGGCCCTTCGTTATGTTACTGACCCAATCGTTGATGCGATTCCGCACTTCGCCAGGATTTGTACGGAAATCGGTCACTTGCAACTGATCGTCGAAGAAGTCAAGCATACATTCGCGCAGCTTCCTGGAATTCGTGATCCAAAATCTGTTGGCGACTCTATATTCGTAATCCGTGGACCCGTTCTGTAATAAAAAACATCAGGAATGAGAAAATTATCGGTGTGCAAAGTTCGTCAGATGGATCTTCCCAAGAACTCTGATTGTGAGTCACGTTATTCAAATTTATTAACAAATCAGAGAATATCTTTAGAAATCCTCTTATCTCAAGATTATAAATGAGATCGAATTTAGCAAAAAAGATATTTTTAAATTTTCAAAAAATAATAAATTTCGAAAAATATTACTTCTTTTAAATATTATTGTTATTTTACACTCGAATTTATTAATTTTCAATATATCCATTAATTCAATTCATGATATTTACAACAATAGTTTAATTTTCGTCGCGTCTTATTAAAATCTCACATTCAATCTCGTCTATTCGATTGAGGATCAAATATTTCGCTGCAATCCCAAAGTCGTCCAAGGATTTCTACCGCATATTTAGAGCCTTGGGGATCCGGAGGTGTTGATGTAACGATAAATCGCGCGCGATTCGCCTTGACATACCTTCGGCGAAGTAAATCGCGTGGCGAATAATTACGCAATCAGAGAGATGCCGGAATCGCTCACCTGGGAACGCAGTTGATTGAGCGATCTCTCAAAAGCGTAATAACGTTGCACATCGATCTTGGATAGCTGATCGGGAATACGAAGGGCTTGTTTGAGGGAATTCTCGGTAGTACCGCGGGCTCCGAAGTACGCTAGGCTCAAGGCATGGTGTATGCTGTGTGGGCTGAAGAAGAGGTTGTCCTTCGTCTCGATCAGCGCGGCCTTCTTCAGGCTGTCGAGCGCGAAGTCGAAACGGGCGTTCGTCAGCGATATCTTGGACGTCGGGTCCATCAGTGCGGGAACATCATTTCCCGTTAGACACTGCGCTGATATCATGCCGATTGCCAGCGATAGCGGCAGTATCGTCTGAAAGACAGGAGAAATGATATAAAAAATATTGAAAATTAAAATATAAAAAAAATATTTAAATATTTATATAAATGTTAAATATTACAAAATATTTTTATACAATCTTATTACTACATAAAATTTAAGCGCTTTGTTTTTCTCCGCGCTTCTTGGAAATCTTGTAAATATATTATTCATAATACATAAAAGTATGCTTTGAGGTAAAAGAGATGAAGAAAGGTAGGGGGGAATAAAAATTAATATGTTAGATATGTAAATTTTTCTAATTTTCGCGATTAATTTCTTATTCGACCGCTATTCGTCGATTTATCCATTGTGGGTTGTGGGAAGATTAGGAAAGGATATTCCGCGTGTATAAAGGCGGCTGACATCATTCCCTCGCTCGAGTATACGTGATCGAGAGAAAAAAAACTTTCTCACTCGACAGAGAAAGCGGATATGGAATCACACGTTTGATGCAAAACATGAGACAGCCCGGGAAGAAATGTGGGCCGCAGATTTGTTTTTTTTTTTTTTTTTTTTTTTTTTTTTTTTTTTTTTTTTTTTTTTTTTTTTTTTTTGACATTTTGCAACGCGGCTTGTCAGGCAAAAATAGCCTTTATACTAATTTATGCAGGTTTCTAGATCACGCATCTCGCAATCATTATATATCGAGAGATCAATGGCAACCGACTGCATAATCCTTTTGATTCGAATACTAGTCATTCAAAGAACAAGGACTCGTTCAAGGATTTAAATTTCAGATTTGCATCTCAATTTTCTAGAAATAAATGGCAGAATTATATATCTCTTCGCTTCACGCGATTGCGTATTATCCGTTATATGCGTTTTAGGATCTCTATTATTTGAAAAGTGATGCAACTGCGCGGGGATTCCCTTCACAATTTCCTTTCTCAGGGCGGCACTCTCGGTCCTGCACAATGCGTGCGGCAAAATTGCGGTCGGATCGGAAATCGGGGGCCAGGAACGAGAGAAAGTAGCCAACGCAGTGTGTGACATCATAGGGCATCCGGCTTTCTTGACTGAAATTAACGCGTGACAGAGGCTCGCGTGACGAAGTCACTGGTATTTTCGCGTAAAGATAGAGCCATCGCAAACCATAGGCAACACGAAATCTGTACTCGATGTAAAGTGGCAATTAATAGGCAACGGTATGTAGCGTAATTACTGGATGGCATCATAAGCAACGGGGTCATCGTGAAACTTTTCTTCACTTCCTCAAACTAAGAAACTGGGATTGAAATAAAAATAAAAATCGGAATACGTTTCTCGAAATTGAAACTAGAATTGAAATAATAAAATTATTAAATAAAAAAATTTGGGTTAATTAAAAGTAAAACGTAGAATGCAAAAAAAAAAAAAAATCCGTCCAAATTAAAATTAAAGCTCGATCTGAAATTCGAGATTAGAAGAAATAAGTTTAAGTTAAAATTAAAAAATTTTAATGAATTTTAAATAAAGATCTATTTCCGAGAATGAAAGTTGGATTTTTTTTTTACGAGATCCAATTAAAATATCGCAGGAATCGCTAATGAATTCTTCGTTCGTATATCGCTCTTGTTTACATGGCGATCACGTTGCGTATACGATTCATGACAAACGTGAAGTAGTCATTGCCCGTTTCATTCTTGGAAACGAATGCAGCGACTCTTTCTTTTTCTTTTTTTTTTTTATGAACGATTAAACAGCTCAAGATAATCGCTCATGACGTAAGAACTTATGAATGGGAAATTCCCTGAAAATCTTTTTTTTTTTTTTTCTCTACAAGCATCTCAAGGCATGAAAATTTTGTAAAATAACCATAGATGTGGTTTGATTAACTCGTTAACAGCCACAAGTATAATAGAAAAATTGCAGTTAATGAGTTAATGAGTTGAAGTTTCTATTATTAACTCAACAAAAAATAAGGTCCACGTGATATTGACAGTCATATTTAACGTTAAACACATACAAAGACGAATAGCTGTTGATGGATTTTGTCCTCTGATGATATCACCGTGTGTTTAATAATGTTTGTAATAAAATTGTTTGGTGTTTCACGATAATTACGCTATATCGAATATATGATATTAATGCATTGTGTATTACGATGCTATTGTGAGTATCGACATTTATTACATAAATCCCGATAACATTGCTTGAGATAAAATGAAATACAAATAATCAGTGACGATAATTGTTTAGATGGAACATTTTTTTTTTCACCGAATATCCCAAGATTATTGCTACAAACTTTTATTTACGAAATCTTCGATCGTATAATTGATTTTACGTTCAAGTGATAAATGTATGCGATGATTATGAATAGATTTAAAATTTATTATATTAAAAATTTATATTTTTAATTTTTTAATATATTTTAAGGAAATATATATCCAAAAATTTAAAGATAAAATACAAGTATTTTAATTGAAAAAATATTTTTTTTTTTTAAATATATAAAATAAAATCACTTCTTTAATAAATCCAGAAATTAATTTGCAACAGACTGAGAACGTTCATTTTCAGTCTTTCGATAAGAATTATCGCGGTTGAACTTCTATTGGAGTCAACCGTCAAGAGGTCAGGAAGGAGTACAACACAATCTATGAGAGGCAATTCCTAATGACGCGAATAATATTCTACCGAATTTCGAAAATCGTCTCCTTGTCTTATTCGCGAAATCGCGAAAAGTCTCGAAACGGGACGGAGTAGAAAAAGCACGAATAGAACAGACGAAGACAGTAGTACTCACCGTGAGAAATGACATGGTTCCACACTTTCTCGGAATTTTCAGCGAATAAGGTGATCACAGCGACGTCGATCGATCAATTATTACAAAACGTCCGAGCGACGATCGAGAAGAGGCAGGACTGATGGCTGCGAGCGACCACGAAGAGAAGAAAATGTCAGGCCCCACTCTTTTCCCACTTTGTCACGTTTGGAGAACGTCACGACGTACACAACAAGCAACAAGCAGTGTCCAGGATCGGATTCAATCGAAAAGAGCTAGAACAAATATATTTGAGAAATAAAATTTTGCGCATATATATTTGCGCAATAATAATAAAAATTATTTTTTTTTTCAATTGAATCAAATTTTTAAACAATGTCTATAGAAAGAGCCTTTTTCTCTCTCTTTTAACAAACTATATGCTATATAACTATAACTATAATTATTTATAAACTGTATATTTTTAAATTTTATATGTAATAAAATATGCAATAAATATGTACGCCACGTTTTTACAATGCTTAAATAATTCTTATATAATTTATATTTAACAAAATTAGATAATTAAATCAATTATTTTTTTTAACTTAATTATTAAACAAAATATATCTATCGAAGCTACTTACGTTCTTATGAAAAATCCTCCTGATTTTTATTTCAGTCAGAGTTCTTCCTTTTCGAATTTGACCCTGAAAGCGTTTATACATACGTAAATATTTCTTGGAAATGCCCAGTCGTAATCGTTGTTTATTACTAAAAAATCCCTGTCGTGTCTGTCAATGATCTCACGATATACGGCCATTATTATTGTTCGCAAATTTTACTTCTGCATGAAAGACAATTTCATCTCGGAAAATTCAAAAGATCTCTTGAAAAGATCCAGCTTTATTTACGCATAAATTTATTTAATAAGAAATGTTGAGAATATGTTGATAAAAAATTGTTCAGAGGTTCCACTGTCTTATCTGAAAAAAGCTACGCGTAGCAAATTCGCGCAAAATTAATTTGTCATAAATCGCGATTATATCTCATTCGCGTATTTCTCCACGCAATCTATAAGAATCAGCCAAGATTCAGACAAGTCAAGTAGCTTAACAAGCAATTAAGTGTTACATTTAAGGCTCCTGATTCCTTCGCCGCAGCCATATTAGATTATGATGTCAGAAGAAGCATTTAAATGTTTGTCTTGGTTTGTTTCGCAGAGATAAAAATTACTGCGATAGTAATTATTTCTATAAATTGGCAAAGTATGCCTCAAATTTTCTGTATAATGTTATAATTAATGTTATAATTAATTATAATATAGCAATAACAATTATAAATTATGTCTTTAGTATAATTAAATTAGCAAGTAAGAGATTTTCAACAAACCATAAATTCTTTTTTCTTAGGAAAAAAAAAATTTTAACGCAATATTATATTATTTGTAAAAAATTGAGAAAAATTAATAATAATGACAGAACAATATGTCAATAAAGTAAAATTAGATCTGATTAAATTAGATTTTTTTATTTTGTTTTCACATAATAATTTAGAGAAAGAGAGAGAAAGAAAGAGACAAAGAGAGAAAAATAGAAAGATAGAAGACTAATATTTGAGGAAATATATATACTTTGAAAATTCCCTAATTTTACCTGAAGATAAATTATGAGGTGCGATCAGAGATCCGAACGTACACCGATTTATCAGAGAATTTTTAGATAAAGAATGACAAGACATTAAGGTCTTACAAATAACGGTTTCTTACAATTGAACATGTCAACAATTGTAACGACATAATCATATGTTGTCGTGTGACTTTTTATGTCACGGCTATGATCAGAGAATTATTTGAAAAAAATTGCGCGTTCTTTATTATTTAATGCAATTTAATATTTAATTTGAGTAAAATAAATAGTTCTCCTCGCTATTTAATTTTTCGATTTTTTTTCTTTACAACAATAGTTCTTCTCTTTAATCTACATAACAACGTGAATTAATTTAATCGCATTTATACGAAATATATTTGTCAATGCGCATATGTACGCATATCTGTATTCTTTCGAAGCAAATGCGGGAAAATCCCAGTCGCATCATCCACAATGGACCGCGACTTTCGCGTCGGAGAAAAATAAGCTAAAAAGACATCCACTTGTGTAAATTGGATAATAACATAAATGGTAATGCGTCAAGGTGGCATCGGAAAGAATTTCGGAAAATCCGAGGAATGTTTATCATCATACCAATTCGCTTCATCAACTTCGATAATTTGATTCAATATTATATTAATTATTAATTTATTATACATTATACTACATTAACAGAGATATTTTTTTACCAGCATACAAGAAAAATTCAATTAATAAATTCAATACGGTAAAAGATTTTCATATTAAGCAATTTAATAATTCAATTTTTAAAAAAATTAAATAATATTATTAATTGTAATAATGACATGTAATTTGATTTTTCCTTCAAAATCTTAACTGAAATCTTTTAATTCAATCTATAATACAATTCTATTAATAAGTTTCTATTAATAAGATATCTATTAATAAGTTTCTATTAATAAGATATAAGAAAAATTAATATAATTAATTGTCTAATCAAAAAATCTTATTGATGTCGCGCGAGTCGTATAAGCTCGATGAAAATAAATTTTAATTAAGAGAATATGAATCTCTTTCTGGATATCTGATTCGAAGATTATAATGCGAATTGATAAAGTGAACAAGTCTCGATATTAAACAATTGGTCTGTTAATCATCTCGTATTTAAAAACAAATGATCGCTATTATGTGCAAACTATTATCTTCCTCGAGGAGATAAACGAAAAAATGGAATCACAAGATACTCGCAATTTGAAAGTAATGTTTTATCCGAGTGTCACGTTTTTATTCAACATTATAAAACCACAATCATTAAAAATACATATTTAAGTATGATTTCCTAAAACGGAGATGTTTCGCGATTGCGATATTATTTCTGCTTTTTTGGCGATGTCATTTGAAGATAAATACAATCAGATCGCATATTCGTATTCTTGTGCAAATACGAATAATCTAATTATCTCTTTTGTCAGAAAATAATACTAAGTAATAAAAATAAATATAAGTAGTAAAAAAAATAATACTAAGTTGATACATTAGGGTTTGTTTTTCTTCAGATAATATTGAAATTAAACGAGAAGGTAATACTTTTACTAAGATAAACTATTTAGTTTACTATTATTTTAAAAAATTCTCTGTATAATAATTAATACTGCATATACGATATGTTCAATACTAATATGTCTATTTAAAATTCTCAGGAACAATAATGCGTCGCGAAAAAACATTGGTCATATAGATAATAAAACGCCACCATTTTATAAAAAATTTGCAACTATAACGTAAATAAAATCATTCAACAAGTAAAGAGCTATGTATAAAATTGTATAAAGAACAATATGTAATTCAACTAATATAATTGCCAGCTAAGATGCATTTGTTTCAACTACCATCGTGTTCAGACTTGGACGATGTCACGTCATTCGCGTTTCGCATGGCAGATAGAGATTTATCGTTGTCGCTAGACCATATATGAAATCTCTCGCCGCTTCGATAATGTTGCACGATGTTTATGATACCCATCAGAATATAAATTGCAGCCAAGACCACGAAGTAACCACCGTAAATGAAGAACTGAAATATGCACAGAATCTCGCGTTATTCGAAAAAACACTATTTTCGCCGCGAATCTTACCTGCTGCTGAATGGTTAATGTGAACGTGTGGACAACTATGAGCGTCAACAGACTTTGTGCCGATAGCGCGAAAAACGTGTTCACTCCGAATATCAGGCCGTAACTATCCTCGGATATATATTTGGCGATCTCGAAACTAAGAACAAACAACACGCTCTCTGATTCCTTTTTTCTTTACATCCTCATTGAAATGAAAATTTATCTTGGCAAAAAATTCACCTTGCAATAGTAGCCATAGTCTGATAAATCACGCCAAATATGATATAGCTACCGTACAGACACCAGATGTTGCCGTTGTAAGAAGCCATCATCAATATAACGCCTTCCAGAAACGAAAACACGGACAACATTACATCCCCTATTAGGTTCCAGTTTAACTTTATCTTCCCTACACAAAATACGGTCCCTGCACCTGAAAATAAATAAATAAAAAAAATATGTAAAACAAAATACGGAAAAAATGTTCCATTTAATTTAATCTTCTAATTTTATCGCTCGATTAATTTTGATAAATGTTTATTTCAAGCAAATACATACATAAAAGGATATTCAGTATTCAATTTCACTATTCATCATCTGATTTTTATTAATAAATAGTAATCCTTTTATCAAATTTAAATTTTTGAAGAAAAAAATAGTTTAAAATTAGTATTATCAGTAGTATTAAAACTAGAAATAGAACATTTTTCTCTAAAGAAATATTTTATACAATTCGTTAATTGCACAAACAAATTATTTTTATCTATATCTATATTCCTATATAAATCTATATTTTTATAGTTCTTAATTCGTAATACAGGAACAATTGATGGAACAAATGATTATCTGTTAAAAATGCTCATCGCTATAAAACATGCTGTTATTATCAATAGTCTTCATTAGGTTTATCTCGCGCAAATATCTACGATTCGGAAAACAAAATTAATCGCGCATGCAGTTATTTGAGATAATATTAACGACGATACAATGATAACGATGATACAATAATAATCAAATTACGCAGATATAATGATAGTGGCGATAATGTTCAAATTACGTAGAATACGCAAATCGCATAAAATTTGTTCACATATTCTAAAATTGTTATGCAATTTAACACGAAAGACAATTGTTTAGAAATATAATTGTTTAGAATTATAATTTTTTTATCTTAATTTCGATTTCGATTCAATTCGATTTTAAATTATTTAAATAAGACATTTCAGAGACAATTGAATCTTGTCTCTCTCTCACTCTCTCTCTCTCTCTCTCTCTCTCTCTCTTACCAATAATCGCGTAGAAAAAATCCACCGCACCATTGTATTTCGAATCATACGGCTTCACGGCCTCTATCCACAACAGTTGCATGTAGCTGCTGACCTGTAGATAACCACAGGTGGCTAGAGCCCACCAAAACGACCATTTGACCACGCGATAATTGATGTAGGCCTGCAAAAAGTGTTTCCACAGCAGATTGTAGGCAGTTTTGATCTTGCGAAACAGTGGCGTTCTTGATATCGTGAAGCAGCGATACTTGGTTGGCTCAGTCGTCAATTGATAATCGAACAGCCCTTTATCTTTTTCCTGCTCGCCGTCAGAAATGCTGGCGCGATGGAAATATATCGACTGATTTACAGAAGGCAGGAAGAATGCCCAGATCGTCGCAAAAACATTGGCTGAAAGTATTACATAATTGTAATACTTTTCCACATTAAATAATGATAGATTTTATATGTATATATATATAAATTAATATCAAATATTCTACATATAATGAACACTATACTATATGAAAATTGATAAATAAGAATTTAATGAGAATTTGATGAGAATTTATAAATTTGATGAGTCTTCACAATTATAACACATAAATTATGATTAAATGTGTTGCGAAGACTCTGAAAGCTTATTTTACATCGGACTTTTCTATAATTCTATATATACCTGAAACAGTTAAATAATTGAGTTGGTGATAGTCTAGTAGATCAAAGGAAGTTGTCAATTGCGCTATAATGCCTGACATACTACGACCAAATAGTGTGGCTGCTTTAGTATGGCTTGTCACTTCCTGATAGTGCATCTTATCTACTTTGGCATATATATATGTGTAATATGCTACCTCTGTCGAAAAATATAGACCATAAAAAAATTCGAGGATTTGAAATATCAGCACAGTTTTTCCGAATATTATCATGAGAAATGTGACAATGCCGGAGAGACCGCAAAGTATGATGATAGGCTTGTATCTGAGAAAATCTGTGATTAGGAACACAATTATCAATGTCGCTAAGTAACTGTACGTAGAGACAGGATAAATTTCTTCATTTACCTAAAAATATACCATATTGATATTATTTAAATTATTTATATTAAGTGAATGCTTAATAACATTGAATATTTTAGAAACTAACTTGCTCATTTGTAAAATTTTTCCACGGCCCAGTCAGATAATTTGTCACAAAAGATTCAGAAGGTCGGAAGTCCTTGAAACACCCAAACATGCAGAGAATACACGAGATCTTGATCCAATGCATTGTGTCTGCGAATAATTGTTCTTCACTTAAAATAAATTACAGTTTTTATGTCAAATTTAAGAAAGCTCTCAGCCACATATCTCTGAAAGAGAAATAAATTTCAGATTCAATGTAAGAAATAAGTGACACGTTTTCTTTAATTTAATTATATTTCTTCAAAAAATTATTAAAACAAGAACGAAATATACTTAATTGTTTAATACATTGTCAGATTTATTTTTCTCCTGTTCTCTCTCAATTGTTCTCCATATCGAACATTGCTTAGTTATTGATGACGAAACGTAGCATCTCGTAATCAGATTCCCTGCATGCTTTTCGGAATCGTGTAACACTTAACCTCACCTAACAACACATCGACGCGAACTCGCGCGCCTTACTGTTCATTCATTCTCGTTTTCGGTCTCGGCTTTCCTCGGCTTCCTTCCACTTCATTCGGCCTCTCATAATCAGAACCGAGCGGTATCACGAGATAAAGAACTTCAAAACGCATGCGCAGATCACGCACGTGACTATTTTGACAGCCACGTGCTTTGATGCAAGCGCCTTTTGACATTTATATATGAAATTCCATATATATGTATAAATATATATGAAATATCATAGATAGAATATGTTTACATGTTCTTTTTCTCTTACATACTTTCAATCCATTTATGAAAGAAAAATAAGAAAACTAATGGATATTGATTTGTACTACTGAAAAATTTATATTTGATATGCACCCGCAATGTTACTATTAATTTTGAAATGACAATAAATCTCCTTTGCATTAGCTGTTTTGTGCAAATTAATTAGAATATAAAGATTATAAAGATTAGATTGTAAAAATTATTTCAGTATTATTTAATTTCGAGTTATTATTTCTTCCCAATAAGCATAAAGTAATAGAAACATAACATCAATGTTATAATGTTTCACTCAACAATGTAACGTATAAAGTATGTTATATTGCAATTACATTGTTGTAGTTACATCGACCACGTGTGCAACCTACGACGAGTCTTTATTTTTCAAGAGTCTCTACTAATTTTTTTATATGTTACGTATTTATATGTATTGAATTGTATAGATTTTTTCTCCTTAATATTTATAAGTTGCACAGCAATCATATGTGAAAATTGAAAGATGAGTTGTAAGAACAATTAATTTTTATAAATAATAATTTTATACTAATAATAATTCTATACTATAAATGAGAAAATAAAATAAATTAAAGTATTTAAAATTTGAAGTTTCTATTTGTATTATCTTTCTTATCTGCCTATCATATTCTTGATATCTCAGAAATTAGATTTGTGTCGTAATCGGGTGGAAGCCAAAGATCAGCCCTGCAGGACTGCATTCAGAAACGTCACTTGTGTGCACACGTCATTCTATCTTTGTTATGTATCAAAAGTTGAATAAAGATAGAAAGATATGTTTCCGAACTCAGTTCAGGGACTTTTTAAGCGGATGCGAGTCTCGCATATCCCACCGGACCGGCGTAATAATGTAACATTTATTACATATATATCGAATACGCAATCGCTTTCGCTGTTAATTGTATTTTGCACACACTCTTAAACGCGGTCATTTTTATTATTATACAATATTTTATTACGCATATATCGAGTATATCAGACGAAATCGCTTTCGCTCTTAACTACATTTTGCGCACATATAATCATTTTTATTATTAGTTTTTGGTATTTAAAACGAGCGCTGTTACATGATAACACGTGATAACAGTGCTCGGTAGTCTCGGTACCGTGCAAACAATAAATGTCAGCGCGCTAACATCGTTGTTGCGCGTTCTGAATATGGGCCTATATATATATATTGAACGCAATTGCTTTCGCTGTTAACTACATTTTTCACATATGTTCATACGCAGTCATTGTAGCGATTAAATCCAATGTTGGTCCAACATTATTTTTACTTACAGATGCAATGTTAAATGACATTTTATAACGGAAATAAGCTATTTATATTAATAATAATGTTGATATGGATTTTCTTTTATTCCTCGATAATATGTCCCGACGATTAATCAGATTCAGAATCATTAGTAATTTCAATAAAATACACTATATGAATTGACAATATATAATCAAATTTATTTTTAATCGAAATCATGATACGAAAGTCGACGATAAATTTTGGGCAGTAGTTTTCAGTAGTAGAACTCAACGATCGAGTTGCGCAGATTTATTTTCGAGTAGTACAACTCAACGGTCAATCGCACATACATTTTTTTCTCTCTTTAATGATATATTCAACAGATAGATTACTTTTTTTTTCTTATTATATTTCACGCGCTATAGCATATTAAAAACTATTGCGTGCAAATTTACAATAGAATATTAAATAATCGGAATAATAAAATAATTAATATGATTGCGTGTAAAACTTTTTCACGTGTCATGGCTTTAAAGAAAAAGGTCTGATGGTCGCTCTCCTTTTTCTCTCTGATAAATCTAAGATGGTTGAAATTTAATTATATGCAGTACATCTTTCAAGCCACAATAATGATAGCATCGCTATTCTGAGGTGCCAACTACGCCCCTCCGCCGGATCATTGGATCTAACAATAGGGGAAGGGGGGATGAGCCGACAACGATGGGGGATGCAAGTTGAACTTCGCGGACACCTCGTAGATTCCGCTCGTCGGGAGAAGCGCGCGCGCGATTTTCGAGTTCCCGCGACTCCTTGGACTAGATGCCAGGACGCGACAGGAAGGAGCCGTTGTTCCCTTTGCCTAGGATCGACGATTAAGGTAAGTCGCTCGTAATCGAGCTTAACAGCATAGAGTGGCTTTTTTATTTTATTAAAATTGCAACGAGATATATAGTCGCGCGAAATTTTTATTTTTCTTACGTATTATAATAGACTCTTGTTTAATTATTAAAAAATTGGAGTATTCATAAATTATATAATTCTTTTACAAATTATAGTTGTGAGACGATTATGATCGTGTCTCTTTGGTGTCGCAAAATTTCGATAAACAATAGTGTTCTTTTTAATTTGCTTTTGGAATCGTGATTGAATATCTCGTTTCTTCATCCGAAGATGCGCGTCGTGTCGTGACGAAAATAACGAAGCGAAAGCGAAGGGACAGCAAGACAATATTGTGAATTCGCGTCTTGTGAAAATACGAGCTGGTTGGCGAAAAAGAAAGCATCCGAGAAATGATAATTTACATTATTGACGATTAAAGGCTGTGTAATTAATCTCTAATGACCTGGAAAATAAATCTATAAAGCTTCCTTAAACAATATCACAACAGAATCTTCTTTCGACGAAAGATTACATAATCTTTTTCTGCGGGAATTTCTTTTTTTTTTGTTTTTTTGTTTTTTATATCATTTTATGTACACACAGTTATTGATTTTTTAATATTATATATATATATATATATATATATATTTATATTATATTTTAAACATTAACATAATATATCGCATATAAGGGGACACCACATACTCTGACTCACCGATTTTGATAAAATATTTTTTATGAGTAGCTTTTCGTCCAATAATATGAATTTTTTTTCTCTGCAAATTCTGAGAAGTGCATCAAATGGTTTTGCAAGAAATTTTATTTAAATAAAAAATACACAAATATGAATTTAAATAAAAATATAGTGATGTCCCCTTGATAATGACGATGCTAAGCATTTATATTTTTAATGATATAACTTGAAATTTTAATTTAAATTCAAATAAAATCCAAATTCTCTCAAGATATAGCAAAAAATGTTTCTTCTCTTTTGTCCTCGTCTCTCTTGCGATGTCATTTCTTTTTGACCAAACCTCGCGAATTTTATTTGAATATCGACAAAGAAGTCTACAACATTGGGGCGATTAAAGGAACACTTAAAAGTGTTAGAGGAAAGAGAGAACACGTAGGCGTCCCCGTGGAGGCGTTTTCGTCACGACCCGATACGCTAAAGAGAAAAGAAAAAGACATGACACTTCGACCAGACGCCTCTCGCATCTCGCCGATCGTAAAAAGCACGCGGATCTAAGCCGGATCTTGTTGAGTACGAACATCGCGATCGTGGATCGATCTTCGTGATTCTCTGGGTCTCTCGATCGACCGTTTTCTCTCGTCTCGAGAAATGACGTTTCGCCTCGAAAAACGTCGCCGTGGTGCGAGCAATCGTCGCTACCTCGCAGTCAGTTTTTATTCAAGGTGTCTGTGAACAATGCCGGATGACACTAAGGCACTTGTTGCCTTACTGACGATCACAACGTAAGCGGTCAATCGTGATCCGCGGATCATCGGGGAGATAATGATTACAGAACAGACCTGGAGCATGATGCTGGACAGCGATGTCACGAGCATCAACGAGTGAGTGATCGCCAATCTTATCTTGCCCGTCGAGTGTGAAATTTGTTCGACCTACGAAAAAATGGAGATATTTTAAGTTACACAATTGGTTTTCTTAAAAATTTTTATATGCAATGATTTTATAAATATTACTTATATGTATATTATAAAATTATTTGAATCACATATTTTTTTATTATTTAATAATATAAAAATATTTTAATTATTATTATTTAATAATGTTATTATTCTATTAACAATATATTTTTGTAAAATATTTGACAAAATTGAATATTCTCGATAAATTTCACGCTATGCAACGTTACCTTTGTTCAATCCAATCATCATAATTAATTAATCGACGATTCGTATCACGATATAATCAGGACGAGCATTTCGCCGAGGAAACAATTATGGATCAAGGCGGTGAAGAAACTGACCTCCGAGAGGCTGGGCCGGGAAGGACTGGCGGCGTGGGAAGACCGGAAGTCCAACGCGGATCCCGAGATCGTCGTCGAAGCCAAGAACGATGTTCAAGTGCCCATCGAGAGAATCGAGAACGCGGAAACGGAACCGGAAGCCGTCGACGGTGTTGGACAGACTGTGCCCGATGAGGAAGCTCGAACCCAACGCGGTACGAAATCCTCCAGGAACTTCTTGTCATTCTCAAAACCATTCTCATCTATTTCGAAATTAAAAGCTAGCATTGCATTTCAGATGTCTTCAAGAAGGGGGTGCTGTACAAGGGAATATTCTTGCCCTCATTAACCAACAGCTTTCACAACAAGCAGCTGGAGACATCCTACCTTCTCTACTCGAATCGACAGAGGCAGAAGTCCCTGATTACGTTGAACATCGTGGACCTCGGCCTGAAAGTGAATAAAAGCAACGAAAAAAATTAATAAATACGTGAATCGATCTTATGAAAATAATCATAGAATTAAATAAAATCACATATGGATCCTAGAATCATATAAGATAAATATTTTTCTTTTTTGTCTTAAATCTTGAAAAGAAGATTATCCTAAGTCGTAATTTTATGCTTCACGAATTTAAACTATGCAATATAAAATGGATTCGAATTAAAAGTCTATTTTCTCGTAAATCTTTAAAATAAAAATCGTCCGATTCTCAATAAATTCTAAATCGCTATGCGAAATAGATGATATAAAATTTTAGATGATAAAAAAATAAGACAAGAAAGATCTTGGGAATAATGAAGTTTTAATTACGCAATTAAATATTTTATATTTTTAAATATTTAATTGAAACAACTTCTTATCGCTGACGCAGATCACGTTAACAGCGATTTGGCTCTGGCAACGGGATCCACGTAATGGAGGCCTCATCGAGGGCTTGTCATGGGCCGCGTGTTGCATGGCGGCGAATCTGGTGGTATGCGTGCTCGGCTGGTGGCGTTGCTTTTCTAGCAATCATCTGTACTGGGCCTCGATATTTACTTGGTTATTAATAAATTCTCAAGGTGAGGCCCACGCGACTTGCGCGTTCTGACCTATCGATCCTCATAATTATAAACTTGCAATTATAATTACTCGATTTGGAAATATCGGAAGCAATCCCCCTTTCGCATCACTTTTCTATCCTTCAATAAAATTATCGATTTGAAAAAGGGGGATTAAAACTTCTTTTTTCTATATTAAAAGATATAAACTAAAGTAAAGCTTTGTTTCTCTCCCCGTTGTTTTCACACTATTCTAATAGCTTTTCACTCGGGGTCGTCAATATTTCGACTCTATCGAATCCATCGTCGTTGAATCGAACGGCGTCGTGCTCTACTGGTCAGCTAAAATCGGGCTGACGGCTGCTCGCCGGAGCGTGGAGCAAAGCCAGAGACCGAAACCGGTAACTTTATTAGGCTCAGATTCTGGGCGCGAAAATAATCTCCAAAATATTGCACATCCCTCATCCTAGATCGAACGTGCCATGAAGAGACGAAGACTCGATATCACAAATGATTATCGTGTCCCCAAGGTGTTCCTGAAAAAACATGAAAACTCTGAAATTGTCAGGAATATTTTTGATCTCTCTGTTTCTTCTTTTTTCCTTTTCTTGTTTCGCAGGCTTCATAAGTGCCGGTCTGAATTTCATTACGCAGCAACGGCTCATGTGGTACATACTCTTCGTCGTGTACGCGCCATACGCGATGCTGCCTTTGCCCTTACGATGGTGCGTCCTTGCCGGTTACGGAACGGCGCTAACACACATGGTGATGACCGGCATAAGTCTCCTGCCGGATTCTACATATGTGAGAGAATTTGCACCTCTTAGAATGAATCTTTCCTCATCCAAAATCTCCCTCTTCAAAAACATTTTGTATTAATTTTATTTAAAAATATAAGCAAATTTTTTTACAAAATTCTAATTTGGCTTTAATTATCATTTTACTTATGTTTTCAATTCCAATCATTAGTTGATTGGGAGATTTCTAAATTAGATTAAACCGTCTTGAAATTTTTCTCGCAGCCGCGTGACGTGGCGTGCATCGTCCGCATGCTGACGACAAACGTGCTATTGTATCTGGCCGTGAACCTGGCCGGCATGTACACCAAGTACCTGACAGATCGGGGACAACGACAGGCCTTCCTCGAGACCCATCGTTCCACGGAAACGCGGCAACGCACGCAGAACGAGAACAATCGACAGGAGAAGTTGCTGCTCTCCGGTAAAAAAGCAAAAAAAAAAAAAAATTTGAGAGATTCTTCATTTTACCTAATCTTGCATTTCGCAAGATTACCTAATCAATCTTGCATTTTATTTACCTTATTTTTATTTATTTTTTGACTAAATTATATTTTTATACTTTTCATATGTTAATACGCAGCATATCCTTAGAGAATCTATTCTAGGATCATAATAAATGTTTCAATCGAGTACTCTTATATTCTACAAAGATATATATATATATATCTAGCAAAAAGTAATCGCGTGATTCTTCAGGTATAAAAAATCAATAGAGGAAAATTATATATCTAATGAATCTAATCATTAATCTGAAAGATATTTTGAAAAGAAACGCGCGATTAAAAAGTAAATAAAGTTTTCGATGGAACAAGGACAGCCTTTGACAAAACATAAACATTCGGTCCACTTAGCGGTCTATTATAAAGCTAGCATGAAATGCAATTAAATTGGAGTATCCGCGACTCGAAGAGACGAAAGCTCCTCTCTCAAGAAACCCATCGAGGAGGAGAGACGCTCTCTCGCCGCGGGATCGTAACTAGGCTGGTGTATTTATGTGCATATTTATTGTAACAGGAGCGTGCGCGGGGCGGGATGACTCGTGCCGTCACTCGTCCGTGCATAATTTGCTCGGCCGAGTGTCAAAAAGGGTCACTAGACACTCTCTCGGTCGATTGCGCCGATTGGACGCACGTTTTTCCGATAGCCTTTTGCGTTATGTCGGCGTTACCCTCCGCCGAGATCCCACCCGATATATCGATCCACTGCTCCTCGCAGCCTAGACGAAAATACACATCGTCGTCGTACACATTACGCCGGGATTACATAAATACCAACCTCTGACCCACTATCGCTCGCAACTCGTAATTCTCTGCGTATAATTTGTTTATATTCGCGTTGAATTGATATGATGCCGCGAGACTCCTTAGTTACACAAAGTTATAAGCCGTGGAAGTTGAAGAGCCCTTTTCGAGAATTAAGCTTGAGATGTGTAAATAGCTAGGTGAGCAGCTTCTGTTTTGCCGTTTATAACGGGCTCTTTCACCCATTTCTCTTTTCTATGACAGGTGGAAAATTAGATGAAGAGAGGATTAAACGAGAGAATTTAAGAAGAGAGAATTGTGGCGATTTACAGTAATAATAATAATTCTTCCTCGACATTTTCACTGAAAAATTCTCCTATATGTCTACATCAAAGAATAATAAGGAAAATTGTTTTTATTATATTTTTATAAAGTTATTATTATTATATAAAAGTTAAATAAAATAATAATATAAACTAATAAATTATAATAAAATATCTACTAAAGTTATTGTATAGATAAAGTTATTCAAGATGTCAAGATGTTTCTTTTTAAATAAAGCGACTTTTTTGTTAAATCTTATTTAATAAATTGCAAATTTTAGATGATTTTATTTTACAGCAATTATTTTCAAAACTTAAAATTTAGAAAAAATGTATATGCTTGTTTTGTATCTACAGATTCATATTCAAAGTACAAAGCATATTTTTTCGTATCTTAGTCAAAATTAAAAGAAATCAAAATAATAACTTTATAATTCTTACTCGATTAAAGTGTTGCCTGATTTCGTCGCCAAGGAGATGATCCGCGATATCGCTCGCGAGACGGCACGTGGGGGAACGATATCCTTCACACCGAATCAATTCCACCGGATATACATCCATCGTTATGAGAACGTCAGCATCCTGTTTGCCGACATCAAGGGGTTCACGGGTACGATTCTGAAAAATTTTATTCACAGAATGTCATTTCCTATATCTTCAATTTGATTGGGAAAAATATACAAATCAGCGATAATTCAAACCATCTTATTTTATTCAAGCTCTCGCGAGTCAGTGCAGCGCCCAGGAGTTGGTCAAGGTGTTGAACGATCTTTTCGCTCGTTTTGACAAACTCTCAGCGGAGAACCATTGTCTGCGAATAAAGCTTCTAGGCGACTGTTACTACTGCATCTCCGGCCTGCCGATCGCTAGGAGCGATCATGCCCATTGTTGCGTCGAGATGGGGTTGCACATGATTAAGGCCATACGGGACGTGAGATTCACCACGAAGGTACTGAGATTTTATTTCAGAAATAAAACAAGAGAATCTTTAAATAGAGCTTGAGAGCCAATATTTCTCAAATAAACGTATTATTTAAAAAATACTTGAAAAATGAATATATTTTTAAAATGTTATCTTGGATTTTTCATTCATATGCCTAGCATTTTTTTTAGGTGGACCTGAACATGAGGATAGGGATCCACAGTGGATCGGTGCTGTGCGGGGTCTTGGGGTTGCGAAAGTGGCAGTTCGACGTGTGGTCGTACGATGTCACGCTCGCGAATCATCTCGAAAGCGGAGGAATACCAGGGTAGGCATATAAAAAGAAAAACCTCATCATATTACCAAAAAATGTGAATTGTAATATTATAAAGTTAGTTTTATTTTGAGTAAGTAATTGATAAATCTTATTTCTTTTGCGCTTAATTTTATTATACGAGCAATTAATGATGTATTTTTATAAATTATTGGGTTTTCAGTATTTTATTCGTTTCGAAAAAAATGAAATTAGAATTTTCCCCAAAAAATATTAAACGTGAATCTACTTTCTATTCGAAGTCTTTAAAATTCACAAATTCTAGAAATGCGCAATTTCTTCTTACAGAAGGGTGCATATTTCCGCCGACACGCTCAAGTGCCTAAACGACGTTTACGAGGTGGAACCCGGCTACGGAAGCGAACGGGACAATTATCTCAAGGACAGGAACGTCGTGACGTATCTCATTAAACAGGTGGAGCCCCTCAAGTCCAGACGAAGACAATCGTCGAAACCGAAGGTCTGGACGGAGGAAGAGTTAGCCGCAAATAAGAACAAAAAGAGCTTTAAGATGAACAATCCACACACTGCGAACAGTAACGCGACTCCGAATTCCACCGTGGACGACGACATCGGAATCGATTGGACGCCTGAAATCCCATTCGAGAATGTGAGCGTTAACCTGCATTTTGTTTAATTATTGATATAATATAAATATAATATAAGTAAAATAAATAAATATATGCTTTATAAATGTTTTAACTAGGCTAAATTAATTTAATTGCAATCAAATGATAATTAATTTATATAATGGTATATATTTTAGTAATAAAATTAAAAAATTACCTTTCTATTGAAAATTTTGCAATCAAGATTATTACTTTCTTTAATTTATTCTCGCAGTTGAATACAGCTACGTCAGTGAGTAATTTGGAATCCGAATACCTCGAAGAGGAAAACGGTCAACCGGTCAAACCAAGCAACAAGGCAACTTCGACTACAGTTGAGAAGAAGAACGCCATCGAAACCGCTAGTAATAAACGCATGAGGTTGGCCAATATAAATCCATGGACTTTGCGTTATAACGACGAGAGCATGGAATCCAAGGTGAGCAATCAATTGCATCAATTATTATTACTAAAAATATGCCTGAGTTAATAAAAAGAAACATTATATAAGTTGCGTTCCATTAAAGCTGCCATTATTTTAATAATGGATTCTTTGACCGATTTGAGATCGATTTTTTTTTTAATAAAACTAATAAATTTTCATATTGAAAAAAGAGGAAGAAGTATAGGATACTCATATATTAATTAATTATATCGCAGTTTGACCAATTGCGAGAGGATATGTTCAAATCCAACATGATATGTTGCTTCGTTATATGGCTTTTCATCGCCGTCTGTCAAGCTATAATCTTATCTGAGTGAGTAAATAAAGCTGAATTAAAGGCAAATTCAAATTTTTCTCCATATAAAAAAGAAATAAAACTTATTATATAATCACAAAATAACTTACAATGTATATCATAACAATATTAAAATGTGATTCTTCATTTTGCTTCATCTCGATTGTCGCAGTTGTATTATTCTTCTGATCTCTCTGCTGATAACCACCGTGATCCTGATAGCATCGTCGATCCTGGTAATGGCAGAGGAATTCAAAGGCATGCCGACGTACCTACAACATACATCGTCCATGTTGGTACACAACAAGAAACATCGTACCATCTTTATCTGTGGTGTCATCAGTCTGATGGCATTGACATCCATCATCGGCGTCCTAACGTGTCCCATCACGGTGCGCCCTTACCTCGAAGTGATGGTGCTCAACCGTCAACAAACACTTCTGACGACGACTTCGGCAAATCTGCTTCCATCGCCAGAGAAGTTGACCGCGACCACCTCGAAATCGGTTCAGGACCACTTCATCCTGACGTTCCTGGAGGCCGCTCTAAGCGATGAAGCCACCGAAGAACAAAAAACCGTTCTCTCAACCGAAAATAATACCTTGGAAGAAGACTCCAGCAATATCGAATTGAAACTGACGCGAGTGGTGAATGGCAGGGAGACCGGAAAAAGCAGGAAAGAGTTCTTCCGATTTTACAGGTCGGTCTTGTGGCGACAACTAGAACTGATTTATCTATCTAGATATTAAACTGAGAGGATTCCGAGAATTCGGAACTTATTTTAAAATTATATGATTTCTTATAATATTGCGATATTTATCGATATTACCGCAGATACGAACAGCACTATGAGAAGCCAGAAGCCGGAAGCCGACATTATAGACGAGTTGCACGTAAACGCGAAATCCAGAGAAAGATCCTCTCCGTCGCCGATGACGAGAATCAAACTCATCCCTTGACCCTCGAGAATCTCGACGTGTTTGAGGAGACCAGCTGTATCCGGCCAGAGTACATGGTATTCACTTGGATCCTGTGCCTGATTGCGCTCGCCTCGGCCCTGAAGCTGTACTACTTGGTGAAAACGGCACTGGCCGCGGCAATCGTCCTGGTGTACGCGGTGCTGATTCTCGTCGTGTGCAAAGACATATTCACCGAGGGAGAGAGATACTCTCCCGTGTAAGTCTCTCGGCGTAAACATAATCAATGAAATTTATTTCTCAAATTAAATTCAATAATAATAATAATAATAATAATAATAATACAAAACTTGTCGACATTTATAAAACACGTACTTCACCAATAATTTTAATCTCTCTTCTAGATCAGCGATATCACTACCGGCGCAGATGCTGACCTTCCTGACAGTTTTCCTCGTGATGGTCACGTATCACGGTAGATTGGTGGAGGTGACTTCGCGTCTTGACTTCCTGTGGAAACAGCAGGCCGAGAGGGAACTAAGCGACATGATCGAGTCGCGGCATAACAATATGCAACTTTTGAAGAATATTCTGCCGGATCACGTGGCACATCACTTCCTTACAGCGGATCGCGCGCCGGAAGTAAGAGCCGGATCTCATCTTGTTTGACATTGATCAGAATCTGCTATCAAAAGAATAATCGGAGATTTTTTTAGATACCCCCTATACTACGTATAGGCAAATATAATAGGCTCTGATTTTAATGTCAATTTTATTAATCAAAGGAACTCTACTCACAATCACGTGACAAGGTCGGTGTGATGTTCGCCAGCGTGCCGAACTTTACGGAATTTTACTCAGAGGACGTTAACAAGGGAATGGAATGCATTCGCTTGCTTAACGAAATCATTGGTATGGTATAATAAAATCAGATTATTTTAAAAATCGCAATGTATCTATTTTTTTTCATTTGACGTTTTTATAATAATCGACATATAATTTATTTAACATGCAGCTGATTTTGACGAGTTATTGGATGAGACAGCGTTTCAATGCATCGAGAAGATAAAAACAGTCGGCGCCACATATATGGCCGCATCGGGACTAAACCCCAGCCAAACTGTAATAATATCAAATATAATACACGATGCAACAATACAATGACAATTGGAAATATTGTCTTCAATTCTAGAATGTATAAGAAAAGGATCTTATTCTTTTTCATGAATTTTTCAAATCTTCTCTCGTCCTTCTAGATAATTTTTCAAAATAAATCCTTAAATAAATAATTTATTCTGATAAATATAAATTATTTAATTTAATTTATATTTATCAGAAATATTTTTTCTCAAAATTTTTATTATAACAGCATGCGTTCTAAGATTAAACCTAGTTTCGAAGAGTTTAGTATCCGCTGAAAACAAAGTCGAGTTTGTAAAGGATTAAAATTTGAATCAACATATGACAGGATTGTGGCGACGACATGGAACATCTGTGCAGACTAGTGGACTATGCGGTCGCTATGCGCCACCGTCTCGAGGATGTGAACGTTCACTCGTTTAACAACTTTGATCTGCGAGTTGGTATCAGCTGCGGGCCTCTTGTGGGTGGCGTGATCGGGGCCCGCAAACCCGTCTTCGATATATGGGGCAACACTGTCAATGAGGCTTCAAGAATGGACTCTACCGGTGTGATGGGAAAGATCCAAGTTCCGCACGACATCGCCAGAGTAATAACAATGATTTATCATCTAAAATGGCGATTAGAAATTGGCTTAGATTATTAATTAGTATATTATATGTTATTTCATCGAATGTATACAGTTTTTGGAGTCGAGGGGTTACCAGACGCAGAAACGCGGACTAATCGAAGTAAAGGGAAAGGGCACCATGGAAACATATTTTGTGCTGGGTAAAGCAACCCTACAGCAGGAAGGCACCCCCAGGCACAGGAGCACTTGTCGCAGCCTCGCCGCGGTCGTCTACGGGGTGGTCCAGGCGCGTCGCAAACAAATCAGAAAACAAGCACTGCAGAAAACAAGAACGTAGATCGATAATTAGCGATAAGCTTTACGATGCGCAGTTAGATTGGTGCAAAAGGTCTATCTTTGCTTGACGAATAGGAGTCAAAAAGCTTCAAATCTCAGATAATGAGAGAGAGACCGATACATCTATATTCCGTCTAAAAAAAATGTTTCAACAAAAAAAAAACTTTATCTGTAATTTCAATGATAGAATAATACTGAAAGAGGTTGATGCAGAGAAACAAAATGACTTCTTTTGCAGCAATCTAACGAGACAAGATCTGGATATTCAGAACATGAGAAAGAATATTTTTCGTCCAATTTCATTTCCGTGTCATTTTGCCACAAGATGTTAAATGTATATAGCACACTTACAATAAATAATCCATCTTATATAAAGACGAGTTACACCTTTCCTTACAGTTTTAATTCAAAGTTTTTTCGCTTATTACACAATAAAATAATTTCAACCGCTATTTCTAAAATGAAATCAATAATATAATCGTGATAATAATTATAACTGATAAACTGTGTGTGTCAATCGTTTGGTTTTATCACAGAATGATAGCAGCATCATTCACTCCGCTCTGTAATGGTGAAAGGAATTATTATTATTGTGATTGGAAAAATGCACAACATATCGGAGGGAAAGCTCTCCGTGTAACCTCGTATATTACATTATTACGGTAAACACAATATTTATAATCAATATTTATAATTGTAATAATAATCCATGATAATAATGGCAATAATGATAATTATAATAAGGCTAACTACACAGGGGGGAGGTGGCCATGGGACGCCGCCGCGCGATCACGAGAGGCCACCGCTCACTCTCTCTTTCTCTCTCTCTCTTTTTTCCTTCGAATCGATTTCGTATCAATCGACTATACACGACTTTTACAACATACTCGTGAATAATTAATCTAATTTTACATATTAATCATTAGACAATTCATTACAATTACGAACCTAGTCAGAAGAACGTCACGACACATAGGAAGGACCGCGCGCGCGCCCCTCTTTTCCCTCCCATGCGCCTCGTTATCATCGGCAAAATTTCACACCCTCCAGGGAAGAATTTCGATTCCGAGGAGAAACAGAAATTTCAATTACATTGTTAATTTTTTTTTATGCTACTGTCAAAGAGAAAACTTATCTTCTTAATTCATCATCATTCGGATGGCCAATCCCGTCTTTCTCTTTACGGGACAAAAAAATGTAATACAAAAAATATTCTCAGCATTTTTATAAATATTTAACAATATTATTTGTAAAATTATTATAATTATAATTTTCAATAAATGAATAAAATTTAATAAAATTATTAATTATAATTATAATATTCAAGATAACATTCCGTTTAATCTATATTACAGAATTTTGAGAGATGTTTCATTAATCTAGCAAGCTATAACAAATAAAAACAATCGATCAAAATTACTTATATTATTAATTACGTTTCTCTTCGGATGAGTTAATAGAGATAATTTTCTCATGTAAGAAGGTGTTCGGAAAATTCTGTCCGCACGAGGATCGATCGCTTCTTACGAGGGATAAAGAGGGGACTTGTCTCTTTTAAGATACAAAGGCACTGTACACGTAATGAACATACAATTAGAAGAGGCGGTCCAGATGATGTTTCTTCCTTTTCATCTTTTCACGCCTCTCTTTCTCTCTCTTCTCCATCTTTTTTTTTTCTCGATTGGTAAAACGTGCCCCATTGAAAAATATCGCTTCGTTCTATATCTGTGTCGTTTAAAATACGGCCATTTTCAAATTATGGCCTTTAAAATAGAGGAGCGATTTTCCTTCGTTTCTAGCTGCATTGGTCGAGACTAACTTCTTCTCTTCTCTCTTTATCTAAACTATTATCTAGCTTCATTTAAAAAAAAATAAATGACTATGATCGGATTGGATGCGCGGTAACTATTTATTATTATTACAGGGATGAAGGAGAAGAAGGGGGAAAGGGAGGATTATGAATATTGAGGGGGGAAAGGGGAAGAGGGCGGAAATGATTGGTCAATGCGATCAGAAGTCAAGAAAACGCTCCTGGTTTGAAGGTGGGATTTCTCACGCTTATCACAATTTGGCAGTGAACGTTTTCACTTTGTTGTTGTTGTTCTGTCGTTAAGAAATACATATAGCTTACATAGCGACATAATAGTAGTAATGTTTCAGCCATTCTTTTTCAAAATTTATACACATATACCATACGATTGCTAGCTATATTAATCGCTTTCGTTCTATATATATGCTAATAATGCTACGCTTTTTATACAGAGGTTTATCCATATATATACATATGTATGTGTGTATGTGTGTGTGCTTGCATGCGTGTATGTGTGTGTACATATATATATATATATATATATATATATATATATATATATATATATATATATATATGTAT